>CM076575.1:1886677253-1886863836 GCA_034641835.2 Pinus albicaulis | reverse complement strand
TTTTCCCTGAACCCCACACATTAGGGTTTCTTCCACAAAGAGTCTTTCTCCCTCTCAAACTACGATGTCTTCCCATGCAAGCCACACCCTGTTAGGCAGCGCTGTTGACTTGGTCAAACTTGACCTTGTATTCATGTAATTTCCCCTTTTCACACTGGAAGGTGCACAATTAAGCTACTCCATAGATCCCTTTCACACTATGAGGGATTTTATTCCTACTCATGGGCCTTTTACCCATTTTATTCACCTCCTAGATGATATAAGCAAAAATTAATATTCCAATTTTCTGTTTGCAAATTTTGGAATATTACACGTGACCAGTCATTTGAAAATGATCTATTTGGCTTTGAAGGTACCCTTCCACACATAAGAGGGATCGAATGGTACCTGGTGATACCGAGACTTCAAGTTGATATTGCTAAAATATTTCACCACTTTGAGCTAGTCCAGAAGATCATCAATCCATGGGATTGGGTACTTTTTTTGGACAGTGATCTTGTTCAACACCCAATAGTCAATACAGAGTCTCCAAAGCCCATCCTTCTTCTGTGCCAACACGATCGGGCTCCCACAAGGCGATGGACTCGGTCGGATGTGACCTTTATGCAGTACCTCCTAAATCTACATGTTTATTTCATCGTTCTCGAGAACAGGGCGCTGCTAGATTGGTCCATTGGGAAGTGGCGCATCTGGGTTCAAATCAATGGGGTGCTTGACTTGACAGTGTAGAGGCACCCCTGTGGGTGAGGTGAATATGTCCTTGTACTCCTCCATGACCTTTTCCATTTGTTGTTTTCATGCAGACAAGCCCTTTTTGGAGGTTGTTGCTACAATATTCTTCATGCCCTCGGGGAAGATCATGAGGAAAACAAATTTCCCAGTTTTGGAAATGAGCTTACTGTATTTTTTTGTAGTAACCAAAGAGATAGTGGCAGGAGGTGGTACCTCTAGTATCCCATACATCTTATTGCTCAAAGTAACAATAATAGCACAAGGTTAGGACTCATACACAAAATGTCTCTTCCAAAAGTATGGTTTGCCTAATAATACATCACAAATATCAAGAGGAGAAATTTCACATAATACCTCATCTGTCAAGGGCTTGAGGCATTGGGGAAGGCAACACTATTGGCTGACACATAGACCCCTTCCTTGGTGAATCCACCTAATGGTGTACGAATTTGGGTGTGTTGTGGTCGACAAGCCCAACGGCATCACAACCTCTACTGAAATGAGGTTCTTTCGGCTTCCATTTTTTACAATGAATAGTAGTGGGGAACCCTTTACCCACATCTATGAGTGGAATAGATGCTCATCCTCCTCTAGATCTTCCGGTTTCTCATTTTCGATCTTCGCAGTGGCAACGGTGGCATTGGGATCCACATCAATAATCTGCTTCCCTTTGTCATTCCCCTTATCGGGTTCTGATTTAGAGTCAGAGCATGTATATGATTCAGAAGCCCTCATCTTAGCCACCAATAACTGCTTGGCCTGGAACTCACTTCTGTTGTGAGTGGAGCTCTTATAGAACTCACACAACTTTCCTGTGTCCTTCTTTGGCTTTGTGGATTTTTTCTTTTCTTGCAGCTTCAGTAGGTTGTCTTGGGCCGCCAGGCCTTGGCTTTGTCCTTTTTTTTGCATTTTTGGGGCACCTTTCTGTTAATTTTGATTCACAAATCCAAAGTTTTGTTTCTTCTGTTTGAATTTCTACTCGATCTTGGTAGCATACTGGTATGTCGTACCAAGTGAGGAGATGTTGAGGAACTCCATTTCCTCCTGAATGTATTTTTGCAGACAAATATGGTACTTTAGTACCAAATGTTTCTATTAATATTTGATACCAAAATTTTTGCGGAGGGTGTGGAACAAGTTTGTCAGGTCTTGCACATCTTGATCTCTTTGTTGTCGCAACGTAGTCCACTTTATTTACTTCTCCTCATAGCTCCCCACGGGATAGTATTGTTCCTTGATGGCATCTCGGAAATAATTCCAAGTGGGTACGGCCAAGAACATAGATGGTTTTGTCTTGTTCTTCTTCTCACAGTAGGTTTCCCACTAGTCCTTGACCTGGGGGGTAGGTTTAAGGAGTGAAAAAATAATCTTCTCCCGGTCGGGAAAGTCATGAACCGAGAAATATTATTATAATAGTTTCAACCATCTATCTATGACATCTGCATCTATTTGGACCCCAGATATGGGAATGTAAAATTTTACTTGTACCTTAAAGGGAGTTGTTCTTCCAGAGTGGCTATTGGATGCAGATGCGCCGTTGGTGGGCAGTCATTGAAGGATCAGGGCAAAGTTATCCATCATCACATTCCTTTGTTTTTTGAGGGCCTCTTCGAGCAATATTTTGATAGGATATACTGCTCCCTCATCTTTATTTTTGTCTCCCATGGGTATTTGTCAAGGTTTTTGAGGCTTATCTTGTAAAGGTTCAGCTAGATCAAGCCCTCATCCTTATACCTTGACCTCGTTGGGGACATGCAAAGAAGGATCAAGAAAGAGCATACCGCTCTGATACCACTAATATGGATTAATGAATGAATGTAACAGAATAAATATATAACCATAAATACAAATATGCAGCAGAAATAACACTTCATTTCATTAATATCAAAGAACTAAAATTTGTTTACAGACAGAATGGAAATAAACTAGCTAGGGCACTGCTAGCTTATCTCTAAGAAGAGATGTGGTGGATACAGGCCTCTAAAATATATTACAATGAGGCTCGAGGGCCTATTTATTATTTAAAAGCAATGGAAAACTAAACATCCAAAAACCTAACCTTAGGAGATGAAGCGCCAAACCTATGGGCCCCGTTTGGGTAAATTGGTACATCAACTTCCCATGGACGTAACTTTTGCATACGATCTCTGTTTTATGTGCTCAATACCTCGTTAGAAATATCTATCCAGGGAATACAACTTTTGAGTGAGTAGCAAAATCCAAGAACCCATGTTTCCCCTGGGTTTCCCAAAAAACGTTGTTTAGTGCCTCAAAATGGCTCGTGAAGTTCAGGACCCGAAAAACTAGTAAAAATAGTAAACTATGCTATAATTAAGGAAACAAAAAAAATAAAAGAAACAATGGTGGGGCCCCAAGTGGAATAGGCAGGAGGCCACCAATATCCACCTATATTAATAAATTTATCGTGGTTATAGTCTATTTATTTTGTCATTAACCAGTGCACAAAAGCACATCCCCAATAGTTGAATCTAGTAACATAATTGTAAGTTCATCACCATCTACAATTGCTTCAAATGTCCTATCTAGTAATGACGCTCAAAAAATTAACAAGACATGAATCAATAATGAAAAATATGAAGCATAATCCATATCGAAAAACACATACCTACAAGAGGGATATGACCATATGAAAATAAAATTTATCACAAGCACATATTTTGAAAACGAATTAGGGATGTCGATCAAGCAACTTCAACAATCAAGACACAAAGAAGCAATTGGCCCTCCATGGAGAAAAAAATATTTTCAATCAAAAACCATAGTAAAAATAAGCATAGTCTCTGAGATTGAAGCTATGAAACAGGTAGTTAGGGAAAATTTTAGGGGAAATTTTTTGGAAATGGGCTATTTTTTGGAAATTTCTGAAAAAAAAATATTCATGAATTTGGTTAAAATATAACCTATTTTTAACATATGTATGACTAAATGGATAGTATTCTCCAAAAAATTATGATTCAAAGTGCTCCTTGTCTTTGCAATTATGACAAACTCTAAATAATTACTGCATTATCTTATGCTTGTTTTTTTTTTCCTGCATGGTTATTCCATTATCAACTTTGCAACTCCTTATTTCTTCCTTCAAGCTCCTCAATATATTTTATAAGTCAGAAGAGTGCCCAAAACCACAATTCTCATCTGATCCATAGCAATAATGTCGTGAAATATATTCTACCACTCTTGTTCCCACCTTTGATCTCTCTTCCTGAAAGGCATATCATGTCAGCTAAACCGAATCTTAAACAACCAGCGTAACTTAGTATAGTTTGGGGAGGATATATCGTCTACAAGACTTAACAAATTAGCACAATACATATATAAACATAATCAATTCAACATATAATCATCATTTCAACCATTATCCAGGTACCATGCATGATGCTACAACCATAACACCAACTAGACACAATGCATGCATAACAACATGTGTAGAACACACACTAACATGAATAAGGAGTTCATGACCATCATATACCCATGAAAAACACCTCTAAAATAAACACCATCAAATTTTTCATGGTGACACAATTGAAACCATGACCAACACCATGCATACACCACAAGTACATAGTCCAAAAACATAAACAACACGTATGCAACTAACATGTATGCATGACCAACACACCTCCCATCTAATCTAAGGGTTGAACCATGCTATGATACCACTCTTTAACACCCTCCTCCCACATTTACCCAAGCTAAATGGTCCATTGGGGTAAACATGTGACAAGAGGGCACTATGATGATATTCAATCTCCTAGGTTACCTTACGGAAGTTGAACTAATGGAAGATAATCAAACTGACCATTCACATAACCTACAGAGCTTCTTGGAGCCAACCAACCTTTAAAGGTGCTTAACTCCTGCTCAGCAACTTGTCTTTTACTGACCAAACACCCCAGTTGCTCCAATCACAAGGCAAATGTACGATTGCAACCCTCTAGTAATTCGCATAGCAAGGCCTTCCTAGTGACTGTAGACATTTTCAGGTACTCTTGTTCCAGCGACCCCAAATTTTGTTCCACTTTTTCAAGTCCCAAAATCATGCCATTGCCAAAACTCCATGAGACTCCCTGAAATGATACATAACAATGTGACAAAGGTACTAACGTGAATAGATGATAAATGACTAGATGGGATCCCTACTAGCCATGACAGGCATTTCATCAAACATGTCACAAATATGCAATCTGCAGGTCTTAAAAACAGATCTGAGCATATGGGTTTAATACTTATCTAAGAATCACTAAGAGGCATTGACACCTTATCACATTAGCTTCATTATCATCTACCAGGTCATATATTCATTGTTAATTCATTTTTCAAATCAAAACATTATGAGATCCATACATCTGTTGGGAATATGATTCTTATTTCTTAATATGTTGTCCTTGATGGAAAATCTATAATAAAAGATGGAGTATATGTCTTCAAGAGAAGATCAGTAGTTTTGAGAAGGCCTATCAGAAGAAATGTGTAATGTCCAGTATAAGATTAGTTAATATGCATATTGTAGGTTATATATGCAGGTTTATACATTGCAAGTCGCGTACACATGTAGATAAGAACGATCCAAATCATGTATTCCCTTTGTGCTCCAAAAATATGATACCAAGGGGAATTACCATGGTATTAGCTCATAGTATTGAGTGTTGTGTCGTCTATATTGATTCAATCCAAAGAATACCATCGGAAGTTATATGGTTTTGACTCATGATATTGTTAAAGGCTAAATATATATAAGGAGAAGAAGATCATAGTGCAAGGTGTGCATGTGTAAGGACTAAACTGAATACTTCTCTCTAAAGTATATTTCCATGGGATGTACTATGTATTGGTATATCTAAATCTATGATGCAACCCTTGGATATAATGATGGATCAAGATATCTAGAACTGAAATGACTATGTTATTGCATCATCTATTGAAGAGATGATTAGATCTGAGACCTGGCGCATGTTTGCTGAAGTAGAGTGAAGAAATATGGGTAAGTTCTATAGATCTGAAACATTCTATAGAATTAAATATTTACATATATATACGCTACTTCATCTTGGTAAAAGCGCATATATACGTGGCTTTGTTTTAGAAATGGTGCGTATGGAAGTCAGGGTTTTCTGAAGCTTATTGCATAGGTTATATGTTTATTGCTGATTTATGTCAATGAATTCTTCATATAGATCTAGGTTGCTTGAATACTGTATATATTCTGCTAAGTTGAATATGTACAAATTTGATCAATGAGTGAGTAAATATGCTTAATGATGACTTACTGATTAAGGTTCTACATAATTAA
The DNA here is from genome assembly GCA_034641835.2 of Pinus albicaulis. Classification (NCBI taxonomy): domain Eukaryota; kingdom Viridiplantae; phylum Streptophyta; class Pinopsida; order Pinales; family Pinaceae; genus Pinus; species Pinus albicaulis. The sequence continues at coordinate 1,886,857,790 of CM076575.1, read as the reverse complement.
AAGATATCTGACTGAAAGCCTCAGATCTAGTTCTGAGACTGACCATATTCTAGAAGATTAGTATTTATAGATCTATACGCAGGTTGGTGTGAAGGAAAGAGCGTATACACGCAGGTTCAGTAAAGAAAAATTGCATATGCATTTTAAGATAATGAATGTTTAGGGTGTTCTGCACACTGATACTGAAATCTAGGTTTTTAATGTACTCTCGTTACAGTGATCTTGTTGATCTAATTGAAGGATTGGGTGAATTTTATTATTTTTTTATCTTTATGAAGAGTTGTGTTGAAGCTGTGTGATCTAGTGTGAAAATTGATGAAACATGGTCTGCAGTAATTCTGAGGGTTGAAGCCTTCAGTGTGGAAGTAGAAGCTTCCTTCTAGTAGAATTTGGTGTTCTGATCAGGGGGTTGAAGCTCCCTTCCAGTATTGGCTGGTAAATGAGATCAGCGGGTTGTAGCTCCCTTCCAACCACAGCCGGAAAACAAGAGAAGGTTTTAGCCTGCTACAGGTAGGTGCTTGCGTACTGATATGAGTCTGCATTAATAAAATATGGTAAGCAGTTTTCCATATAACAAATATTGAAGATAGAGATGACAATAGCAGTGGTTTTCTCCAGAATTGGGTTTCCACCTTAAATCTTGGTTTTCATTTGTGATGTTTTTGTGTGATGATATATTATGCTGTTACTGCACATATTGATTGCTTAACTAACTATTTTATAATGGATAAGTTGTAATAAATATTGTTTCTGAAAGTTTATCTAACATTAAAGGTATCTCAATATATGTAAGTTTCCTTTGATATATTCATGTGCATACACGATTTGGGTTCAGTAAAGTCGCATAAGGAATTCAGTAAAGAAGAAGTTAAAATTATCAGTGAACTCTAAATACTGATTCACCCCCCCTCCACCCCCCACCCATCTGAGTATTTTTCCCAAAAATTAGTATCAGGTAAGGTCCTTCTGAAGAATCTTAATCACTACAAGGAATATCAACTAACATGAGCAATCAAGATGGGACATCATCTATTAGGCCTCTTCTCTTCATTGGAAACAACTTAATCTTTTGGAAGACAAGGACAAGATCCTATATATAGTCTCTTGGAGCAAATCTATGGGCTATAGTTGAAGGAGGTTATCAATATCCAGCTTCAGTCCCAGTAGATGAATCGGTAAGAAAGAACTATGAAACTAATTCAGAGGTCGTCAACGCATTATTGGGAAGTTTCACTGAATCAGAATTTGTCAAAGTCATGTAGTTTGATATAGAAAAGGAGATATGGGACAAAATCATTCTAAGCTATGAAGATGATGCCAAGATAAAAAGTGTTAAAATCCAAACTCTCAGAATTCAATATGAAAAACTCAGAATGCATAATGAGGAAAGCATTGCCAGTTTATTTTTACGTCTAGATGATATTGTAAATCGTATGAGAAATCTGGGTGAAACCATAACTAACACTACTATGGCAGAAAATGTTTTAAGATCTCTAACTCGCAAATCTGAGTCCAAATTTTCTGCTATTGAAGAGAAGCATGATCTACAAACTATTACTATTTTTCAACTTCATGAGAGTCTGACTGCTTGTGAAATGATAAAATTAGGTCCATCTGAAGTCAAAGAAGTTGTCTTCAGAGGTGCTACAAAAGGAAAGGAGGAAGAAGAACAAGAAGGATCAGGGTATGTTTCAGAAGAAGATGAGATAAATTTTGTAAACAAGCTACAACTTGGCACTGGAAGGTTCAGAGGTAAGCATCCTTTTAAATGATTTTCTTGTGGAAGAGTTGGTCATTATGATACTAAATGTCCCCATGAAGATAGTCATGAAAAGGGAAAGGAAGTGGTTAAAGGAAATAAGAAACAATTTATCAATATAAAAATCTATTATACTCATGAAGATAGTGATGGTCTATCAAATAGTGAAGAAGGAGAATATGGTCAAGATATTAGACTACTCACAGATTTTGAAAAAGACTCTAGTGAGGATAAAGATAATTTTATGGATGGATTAGAAGAAAATGATTTTCTTGAAGAAATAAATCATCTCAAAACATGTTTGGAAGAAAACAAAATTGCCATAGATACTCTAAAGAATCAACTTATAGAAAAGGAGAAGCACAATGAGAAATTAGAATGTGAAATAGTAAGTCTAAGAAAGGAAATTGAGAAATTTAAAATTTAAATATTAGATTTTCTAAAGGATCTGAAACCTTAGATGAAATTATCAAGGTACAACACTCTCCTCTTATAGATAAGGGTCTTGGATATATTGGAGAATCATCTCAGTATTCAGCTCCAAGCTATCTAAATGCAGCTAAATCTAGCCTGCAACATTCTGTCTCTCAACAAAAGAACAGAGAAAATACACAGGTAAAGCATGATCACTTTAATACAAGGAAGAACAATAAAAAAAAAATTAATCAGTAGATAAACATAAGTATAAGGTTTCATGATCGCATAAACTTCTTATTTAATGGAACATGTTTCTCATGTAATAATTTTGGTCATAAATATTCTCAATGTGTTGCATACAAAACCATCATGACTAGAGAAGCAAGAAAGAAAATAAATTAGACTGTAATAAAGAAGAATACTTATAACAACTTTTATTCTCTTCAAAATGAAATTGAATGTGCTTATTGCAATAACTTTGTTCATGAAGAATTTGAATGCAGGAGAAAAATTCAACCTAAAGAGCGTATACGTTCAAATTCCAAGGTATGGAGAAAAAAAGACTTACAAGTTGAAAACTGTGTCATAGATTTATTTGGAGAAGGTGAATAAAATAAATGGTACATTGATAGCGGATGCTCAAAACACAAGACAGGTGATAAAAATAAGCTCCTTTCATGCAATTCTCTAGAGAAAGAAAAGAATGTTACCTTTGGAAATGACTCTCCTGTTGTCATTAAAGGAAAAGGTTCTATTATTCTAAAAGAAAAGGTAAAATTTAATAATGTTATGTATGTGGATGGATTAAAGAATAACCTGTTAAGTGTGAGTCAAATGTGTGATCAAGGAAATGAATTTGTCTTTAGCTCAAAATAATGTGTAGTACGTGAACTTGACAAATGAAAAATAGTAATAAAAGGAACTAGAACACCAAGCAATTTGTATGTATTGAAAGCTGGCCAAGAACAATGCTAATTGTGTAAATTTTCAGAAAATTTGTTATGGCATAGAAGGTTGGGACATTTAAGCTTCTCTCAAATAAGAAAATCCACCAGACTCAAAGTTGTTCATGATCTTCCGAGCATCACTCTACCTGAAAGTACCATATGCAAATCATGCCAATTTTGTAAGAAAACTAGGGTGCAATTCAAAGCTAAAGAAGGATGAGAAAGTAAGCCTCTTGAACTTATACATACTGATCTATGTGGCCCTCTATGGAAAAATTCACCCCGTGGAGAAAAATACTATATTTTATTTATTGATGACTTCTCTAGAATGTGTTGGATCTGTTTAATTAAACATAACGATGACGCATTTGAAAATTTTAAGATCTTAAAAGATTTGGTTGAAAATGAATTAGATATAAAAATCAAATGTCTTAGATTTTACCGAGGAGGAGAATATATATCAGATGAATTCTTTGAATTCTATGAACATCATGGCATAAAAAGACAATTTTCTATAGCTAGAACCCCACAACAAAATGGTGTGGAAGAAAGGATGAACATAATAGTTTAACAAATGGGTCGGGCTATGCTTGATGAATCTATAACTCCCAATACCTTTTGGGAAGAAGAAGCACATACTAAAATAAATATTCTGAAAAAGGCTCATGTTCTTGTGAATAGTGATACAACTCCTTATCAACTCTGGTATGTCAATCTTCCCACCGTAAAACATTTTAGAGTGTTTGGAAGCAAATGTTTTATCAAGAAAAATGATGAAAAACTTGGTAATTTTGAACCTAGAGAAGATGAAGGAATATTTCTTGGTTACTCTTCTAGAAGTAAAGCATATAAATGTTACAATAAAACAATTTAAAAGATTGTTGAATGTATTGATGTTGTAATTGATGAGTCTCCCTCAGATCCTCAAAGGGAAATAATAGTAACAAATGAAGATGATGATGATGTATATTTCCCCTCATCAAATAGAAAAAATATAGAAGGTGAACCCAATGAACTACCAGAAGAAGATCTATCTTAAAAGGCTCCATCAAGGTATGTCCAAACGAATTATCCAGAATCTAAAATTTTGCGGGAAAAGGGATCAGGTGTCCAAACAAGAATAACTCTTGTAGGATCTCCTAGCTATCTAGCATTCTTATCCATTATTGAACCATAGAATTTAAATCAAGCTAGTAAAGATGAATGTTGGATTCAAGCCATGACTGAAGAACTTGATCAAATTGAAAAGAATCATACTTGGGAATTGGTTCCAAGACCCCATGATAAAAATGTAGTTGGAACAAAATGGATATTCAAAAACAAGTTAAATGAAAATTGAGATGTTATTAGAAACGAAGATAGACTTGTTTGTAAAGGGTATGCTCAACAAGAAGGTATAGACTTTGAAGAAATATTTTCTCCTGTAGCTAGACTTGAAGCCATAAGAATGTTTCTTTCTTTTTCAAGTTTTCAACAATTCAAATTTTATCAAATGGATGTTAAATCGGCTTTCCTCAATGGTGATCTATAAGTATAAGTTTATATAGAACAACGAGAAGGATTCATTTTGGGAAATGATGAAAAACTTGTCTACAAACTTAAAAAGGCTTTATATGGTCTCAAACAAGCTCTTCAGGCATGGTACTATCATCTTGAAAAATATCTTCATCAACAAGGTTTTACAAAGGGATTTGTTGATAGTAACTTATACACAAAAATTGAGAATGATAAACTATTAATTGTAGTTTCATATGTTGATGACATCATTTTTGGAATTAATGAAGAGTTCATGAGTAAGAAATTTGCTTCTCTTATGCAGCAAGAATTTGAAATGTCTTTACTTGGGGAACTAACTTTTTTTCTTGGCATACAGGTGCAACAAGCAACAGATGGCATATTTTTATCATAAGCAAAATATCTTGAGCAAATTCTCAAGAAGTATGGGATGGAAGACTGCAAACCTGTGAGTACTCCAATGGTCACTAGATGTACCCTCAATTCTCATGATGATTCTCCCATGGTGAATTAACCAAAATATAGATCCATGATTGGTAGTCTACTTTATCTAATCGGGACAAGACAAGACATTATGCATGAAGTTGGGATTGTTGGACAATTCCAAGATAATCCAAAAGAGTCTCACCTTTAGGCTGTAAAAATAATATTCAAATATCTACAAGGGACTCAAGACTTTGGTCTATGGTATCCAAATAATTTTGATGTCACTCTTCATGCTTACACAGATGTGCATTGGGTTGGAAATGTTGATGATCGGAAAAGCACTAGTGGTGGTGCATTTTATATGGGGCCCTGATTATTACCTTGTTTCATCAAGAAACATAGTTCTATTGTCTTATCTACAACAGAAGCAGAATATGTGGCTACAACATCATGTTGCACACAACTCCTTTGGATGATGCAGACTCTAGAAGACATTCAAATTGAATGTCCACCTCCCATCTCCATTTTATGTGATAATACAAGTTCCATTAGTATCTCAAAGAATATTGTTATGCATTCCAAGACCAAGCATATTCCTATCAAGTATCACTTCCTACGTGAACAATTGCTTCAACAAAAGGTTAAATTGGATTTTGTTCCCTATAAAGAACAATTTGTTGATATATTTACTAAACCTCTTCCTAGGGAGGAATTTGAATATCTCAGACACAAGCTGGGATTTGTCTCTGCCTCTCTAATCAAATCTTCTTAATTTCATAATTTTAAATTCGATATTCTGGTTTCCTAAAGGCAAATCATGTATATACGCAAGATTCTGTGCATAAAACCGCGTATGGGTTTTTCTAACAGAAATTCTCTAGGTCAGCTTTTAGAATAGTTGTGATGTTGTTCCACTATTCATCTTTCTATATCATTCTTTGATATTTATCTCATTGATGAAAATTCTTTGATGAATTGGTTGTTGAAGGTGTTCAGGATGTACAAGCTTAGTGGGAGCACCTGCCTAGTTAAAAAGGATGCATTGTTGGAATTCTATTTGGTTTTTTATTTATGATCTCTTATGTCATGGTTATGAAAAATCATTTATGTAATTTGATGAAAAGGCTATATTGATACCCATGATGTAAATTGTTATGTTTCGTAATGTAAGGACTTCTTCAAATTTGTAAACCCACTTGGTTGGGTAGTTGAGTCAATTATGTAATTCCACTTGGTTGGATGATTGACGCAATTATGAGTCTCTGGTGATAGGAAATATCATACTCATTTGAGTTATAGAGTCATGTACCTCACTGAAAAATCTATCTGGAGACTTAGCATGATCTCAAGGGGAGCATGGTCAATATAGTTCACATCAGATCTATAACGCTCTTGTTTCGGTATTGATCTGCCCTTTTCCCTTGATGTCAAAGGCGGGGAGTATTTTGGGTGTTTGAATAATGTTCATATTTAATGTATATATCTATTGTGGTGATTAAACTCCATCATGCTTGCCATCAAGTCTAAACGGGGAGATTGTTGGAAATATGATTCTTATCTCTTAATATGTTGTCCTTGATGGAAACTCTCTCATAAAATATGGAGTATATGTCTTCAGGAGAAGCTCATTAGTTTGTAGCAGGTGTATCAGAAGAAATATGTAATGTCCAGTAGAAGATTAGTTAATATTCATATTGCAGGTTCTATACACAATTTTGTATATGCCAAGTCATGTATACACATAGACAAGAACGATCCAAGTCATGTATGCCCTTTACGCTCCAAAAATATGATACCAGGGGGCATTACCATGGTATTAGCTCATAGTATTGAGCATTGTGTCATGTATCTTGATTCCGTCCAAAGAATACCATCGGTAGTTGTGTGGTTTTGACTCATGGTATTGGTAAAGGCTAAATCTATATAAGGAGAAGAAGATCATAGTGCAAGGTGTGCATGTTTAACGGTTGTCACTGAGTACTTCTCTCTAAAGTATATCTACATGGGATGAACTCTATTTTATTAGTAGATCTGAATCTATGATGCACCCTTGAATACAGTGATGGATCAGGATCTCTAGACTTGAAATGACTATGTTCTTGCATAATCTATTGAAGCTATGATTATATCTGAAACCTAGTGCATGTTTACTAAAGTAGAGTGAAGAAATATAGGTAAGTTCTATAGATCTGAAACATTGTGTATAATTAAATATTTACAGATATATATGCTAGTTCATCTCGATAAAAGCGCGTATATACGCAGCTTTGTCTCAAAAAAGGCACATATGGAAGTCAAGGTTTTTCTAAGCTTATTGTAGAGGTTATCTTTTTATTGTTGTTGTATTTCCACTATTTTTCAATGAAGTCTTCATATAGATCTGGGTTGCTTGAATATTGTATATGCTGCTAAGTTAAATATCTTCAAATTTGATCAATGAGTGAGTAAATATGTTTAATGATGACTGACTGATTAAGGTTCTACATACTAAAAAGACATCTGACTGAAAGCCTCAGATCTGGTTCTAAGATTGACCATATTCTGAAGATCAGTATTTACAGATCTATATGTAGGTTGGTGTGAAGGAAAGCGCATATACATGCGGGTTAAATAAATAAAAGTTGCATATGCATTTTAAGATAATGAATGTTCATGGTGTTCTTCATACTGATTCTGAAATATAGGTTTTTACTGTACTCTGGTTACAGTGATCTTACTATTCGGATTGAAGTGTTGGGTGAAGTTTACTATTGTTGATATTTATGAAGAGTTGAGTTGAAGTCGTCTGATCTAGTGTGAAAATTGATGAAACATGGTCTGCAGTAATTCTGAGGGTTGAAGCCTTCAGTGTGCAAGTAGAAGATTATTGCCAGTAGAAGTTGGTGTTCTGATCAGGGGGTTGAAGCTACCTTCCAGTAGTGGCTAGTAAACGAGATCAGGGTGTTGTTGCTCCCTTCTAGTAGCAGCTGGAAAACAAGAGAAGGTTGTAGCCTTCTGCAGGTATATGCATGTAGGTTTTAACCCTGTACAGAAATTATCTACAAACAAATATTAAAAAAAAGAAGAAGCAATAGTGAGAGCATAAAACATAAAACAGATAAACAGAGATATTTTCACCTGGATTCCAAATTGGGACGACCAACTTGATTTTTCATTATATTCCTTTTAGTGTTACAACACATATATATACATGTCGCAACATACAGAAACCCTAATCCATTAACCCTGGATTAGAGCATAATCATAGTTCCCTTGACCAGATCTACAAAATACCAAGGGCCAAAAACCATCGTCCCCCAAAACCATGTGCAAACTAATGCACAAAACCATGGGTAGGTCCGCACACCAAAGAAAATTCACGAGGCACTGCCACCCCCCTTGTAACCCCCCTGCTGCGCCCAGCACAACATACAACATGGGGCTATTCATCGAAAGAATACAACACATACCCAACATTCTCCCACTTTTTGTTTTCTTTTTTCAAGGGGGACACAAGAGAGCTTAGTCATTATCCTAGCTCTGCAACATCGATTTTTTCTCTACATCAAGAGAACTTCTGAGTGCTCATAGACTTCGTGAATGCATCTGCAACATTCTTCAAAGTGTCCACCTTTACCAGCAACACCCTTTTATCCTCAACTATATCTCTCACAAAGAGATATTGAACATAAATTTTCTCTGTATTTGAATGATAAGCAGGATTCTTATCCAAGAAAATTTCACTTTGGCTATCAGAGTCTATCCTTATATCTCACTGCACCAACTCCATACTTGAACACAATATCTACAACCAAACTGCTTCCTTTCTTGCATGAGTGGTTGCCATGTATTTTTCCTCTATAGTTGAAATATCCACTACATACTATCTTTTAATCATCCAACTGACTTCACCTCCAAATAGGCTAAACACATACCCACTTGTAGATATTCTTTGGTCTAGATCTCTAGTTGAGTCTACATCAACAAAACCATGAATTTCCAACACTCTTTCCAATATTGGTATTCCGTGGTAGCATAAGCCATAATCATTGGTGCCACACAAATATATGAAAACCCGCTTCAGTGTTGTCCAGTGCTCCTTCCCTAGGTTTGAAAAAAACCTGCCCAATACTCCCACTGCATGTGCAATGTCTGGTCTAGTACAAACCATTGCATACATCAGGCTACCCACTACAATTTCATATGGAACACAGGACATATCCTCCTCTTCTTCTTGTGTCTTGGGACACTATTCAGCAGACAACTTTACACCTACAGGAATCGGAACCTTCACTGGTTTACTATCCTGCATATTGAACCTCTGCAACATACTCTCGACATACTTCTTCTGGTTAACCAGAGCTTCCTCTTTTCTCGATATCTCTTAATTTCCATGCCCAAAATATATTTTGCAGCACCAAGATCCTTCATGTCGAATTTGGAGAACAGTTGGGTCTTCAAATCTTGGATAATTTCTTTTTCATTTCCAATCAACAACATATTGTCCACGTATAAGACCAAATAAATAACATGGTCATCAATTAATTTAAAATAAACACAATGATCCTCCTTACTTCTGGTGAAGCCAAGTCCCCGTATATAGGTATCGAATTTCTGATACCACATCCTTCGTGATTGTTTTAACCCATACAAAGACTTCTTTAACCTGCATACCAGTTCTTTCTTCCCCTTCACCATAAAGCCTTTAAGTTTTTTCATGTATATCTCCTCTTCTATATCCCCGTGAAGAAATGATGTATTAACATCCATCTATTCTATCTCAAAATAAAATGCAGCAGAAATAGATAAAGGTAATCTAATAGAAGTAAATTTGGAAACAAGAGAAAAAATATCACCAAAATCAGTTCCCGACTCTTGGGAATAACCTTTTTCTACCAACGGAGCTTTGTATTTCTCCACCTTGCCTTCTACATTCATCTTCTTCTTAAACACCCATTTTCTCCCAATGGGCTTCCTTCCAGCTAGCAACTCCACTAGATCCCATGCCTCATTTTTGTGCAAGGATGTCAATTCATCAACCATGGCCTCCTTCCAAAGTTTTCCATCCTCTGAATATACTGCCTCCCTGACAATTATGGGATCATCATCAGTTATAGTTAAGGAAAAAATTTAACAGAAAGCAGATGGACTATACCTTTCTGGTAGCCTTATTTCCCGAACTGATCTTCTCATAGTTGGAGTTTGTGGCTCTTCCTCTTCTGAGTCTTCTTTTGTTTTAAATTCTGATTCATCCTCCTTTAGCTCAAACTCTATCTTCTTAGGTTAATTTGGTAGGAATTAACGTCTAACAACATCTTTCACCTCTCTAAACACCACATCTTGATTGTACACAACCTTCCTTGTTTTTGGGTTCCAAAGGTTATAACCCTTTAAACCATCCTTATACCCAATAAAGATGAACCTTTCAGATTTATTCTCCAAATTGGTCCTTTTCTTCTTTGGAACATGTACATATGCATCACATCCAAATACCCTCAGATGTGAAAGAGATGGTTTCTTACCAGTCCATAACTCATGTGGAGTCTTATCCTCCAACGCTAATGAAGGTGATATGTTAACCAGGTAACATGCAATCTCCACTTCCTCTACCCAGAATTCTTGTTATAACCTGGTACCACTGAGCATGCTTCATGCCTTTTCCATCAACGTTATGTTCATTCTTTATACAACCATGGAAAATTTTAGGGGCTAATATTCGCAGGTGGGCTAATTTTCCATGGTTTTTCCAAAAAAAATATTCGCCAATTTCCATTTTTTTATAAAAATGATTCGCCCAAATTTTACAATATAAAATTATTTTAACTTAAAATTTGCCAAAATTATATAGAAAATATATATAATATCATTATAAATTTGAATAATTTTACAAATACATCAATAAACATTTTATAGTTTGCACATTAGGGACTAGTGAGATTCGCCAATTTTTTAAACTTCAAAATAATTTTTGATCCTTAAAATTTTCCCTGTCTGCAACTCCATTTTTTTGAGGTGTGTATGGAGTAGTCTTCTATCGTGCTATACCAAAATTATTACAGAAATCTTCAAATTATTTCTTGTAGAACTCCCCACCATTATCTGTCCTCAACACCTTTATCTTCTTCTCTGTCTGGTTTTCCACCAAAGCCTTAAATTATTTAAATCTGTTAAAGACTTCAGATTTCTTTCTCAAGAAATATATCCATGTAAGAATTTAGAATTGATCTACAAATGACACATAGTACACATAATTACCCAGTGATGGAACCAACATAGGTCCAAACACATCATTGTGCACAAGTTCTAATATCTTGTTCGCCCCCTTAGCACCAAAATGAAAATTCACCCGATTATGCTTCTCATATACACAATGTTCACAGAAATTAAAATATAGAGAGAAATTAGACATACCTTCTACCATACCATTTCCATGCAGTATCCGAAGGCCCTTCTCTCCAATATGTCCCAGCCTTTGATGCCATAGCATGGTATTTTCTCTAGAGACCGCTACGCTTTCTACTCCACTTTCAGGAACCACTGAACTGTTGCACCCATCAATAATAGTGCCTCCTTGAAGCTTGTACAAAGTTCCAATCCGACCTCTCCACATTAATACCAGTGCTCCTTGAACCATCTTACAAGTATATTTCTCGAACACTGTTTTTACACCTGCATCATCCATATTTCTTACAGAAATCTGATTTCTTGCCAATGTAGGAATGTGCAGAACACCAAGAAGTGTTCTAATCCTTCCACCTTACAGCTTCAGATTTAATTTCCCAAATCCGACGATTCTAGCCTTCCTATCATTCCCTAGGAAGACATCACCACAATCATATTTCTCATACTCGCAGAACCACTCACTATGGGGAGTGAAGTGAAAGGATGCACCCGAGTCAATCAACCATGACTCATGATCTACATGTTTATTTGAAGAAGAAGCCAAATACACATCCCCACCTTCATCCGAGGTGGTTTTTGCCTTTGCAGAAGGATCATCATCAAATCCATTTCCTTTCTCAGGAGATTCAGATCTGCAGTCCTTTTTGCAGTGCCCTTCCTTTTTGCATTTCCATCACACCTTTACAAAATTTCCAGGAGATTTAGGTCTCCCTCTAGATTTAGATCTCCCACTCGAAATATTATTCTTGTTTCTATTTTGGGACCTTCCTCTTACAGATAAGGCATCTCCATTCTGGCCCTTCATATTTCTCCATCTCATTTCCTCCGACAGCAAGGCTGAGACAATGTCATCAAAATTCAAGGTAGTTGTATTGCTACCTATTGCAATAACCAAACTGTCCCACAAATCTGGTAGAGAACAAAAAAAAATTATTCACTTATCTTCATTTGAGATTTTAATATCAACAAATGACAGCTGGCTTACCACAGTATTGAAGGAGTTCATATGCTCTATCATCGAGTCTCCATCCTCCATCCTTAGGTTATACAACTTTTCCCGCAAGAACAATTTATTCACTAGAGACTTAGATTGGTACAAAGCCCCAGGTTTGTCCCACAATTCTTTGCCATAGCTTCCCTAGATACATTAAACAATACTGAATCTAAGACACACAACTGTATTGTGCTCTTCGCCTTTCGATCCAACTTCTTCCAGTCTTCATCTGAAATTTCCGTTGGTTTAGTAACTAGATCTACCACGATCCATTGATCTTTATCAACCAGTAGGTCCTCCATCTTGAGCTTCCACAACTCAAAACTCTGACCATTAAATTTCTCAATCTCCATCTTTCCACTACTCGCCATATTGTTTCACCACAAGAATCGATCCTGCAGATCTCCCACTGAATAGGGTCTACCTTAGGCTCGAGAAAAAAACCCTTCAGCAGCAAAGACATCCCCTTGAAGCTGAAACACCTGTGATACCAAATGTAGGTCTTCACCATGTACATAAATTATCTACAAACGAATCTTAAAATAGAAAATAAACAATAGCGAGAGCATAAAACATAAAATATATAAACACGGATATTTTCCCCTGCATCCCAAATCAGGATGATCATCTTGATTTTTCATTATATTCCTTTCAGTGTTACAACACATATACATACATGCTGAAGAATACATAAAACCCAATCCATTAACCCTGGATTAGAACATAATCGTAGTTCCCTTCACCAGATATACAAAATACCAGGGGCCAAAAACCATCGTCCCTCAAAACCATGTGCAAATTCATGCACAAAACCATGGGTGGTTCTGCCTATGAGTGGGTCTGCACACCAAAAAATATTTCCCGGGGTGCTGCCCCTGACCTTGACGGGGGGGCCTGCTGCTGCTCCTGTGACACTAGTCATGGAAAGAATAGAACACATACCCAACAATGTCTGCATACTTATATGAGTCTGCATCAGTATAATATTGTAAGCAGTTTTCCATATAATAAATATTGAAGATAGAGATGACAACAATGGTGGTTTTATTCCAAATTGGGTTTCCACCTTAAATCTTGGTGTTCATGTGTGATGATTTATTATGCTGTTAGTACACATATTTATTTCTTAACTAACTATTGTATAACTGATAATTTGTGTTAAATATTGTTTCCGAAATTTTATCTAACATTAAAGGTATCTCAGTAAACACAAGTTTCCTTTAGTATATCTTCATGCATACGTGATTTGGGTTCATTAAAGTCGCGTATGGAATTCAGTAAAGAAAAAGTTAAAATTATCAGTGAGCTCTAAATATTGATTCACCCCCCCTCTAAGTATTTTTCCCAACAAACTTCATAATTGTCATAAAACATACTCATAAACAACATATAAAAACATCAATATTAGGGATATAAAAACCATATAAACCACATAATAAAAAGTAAATTTACCCATCAAATACAAGGAGAAAAAGGCTCTTATTATCATGTGTAAAATGCAACCAGGTATGGACTTACATGTACCACCGAATCATAGACTAGGCCAAACCAATCCCTTTTTTAGCTTATTAACTCCATGCCATATTCCAAGCATGAAAGTGGGATCCCATGAAATACATCAAGCATAACCAATCTAGGTCTTAAATATGCCAACCAAATCACGCCTTAGCAAGTGAATCCACCTCACAGTCGGAAATCACTAACCATCACCAGATCGGTCTCTACCAAATTTGTATAGGGCTCCAGGGTTTTGTTCCAACTAAGGCTCCATGACTAGTAACTCAACCCACAACTGTTGCTAGGCTCCATAGCGTTTGTCCAACCAAGGCTCTATGAGTAGTAACTCAAATCACTAAGGGTTCCAAAGCATTGGTCCAACCAAGGATAAACAACTAGTAACTCAACCTAAGATATTACAGGGCTCCAAAGCATTTTTCAAACCAAGGATCTAGGAAATAATAACTAAACCCACAACCAAAGGAACATGAGAACCAACCAAAAACAAAAGGAAATAATTTCACAACACCATGGCTATCTAGGAAATGGAAAGGATAGGAAAAACCATTGTCAATCCAAGAAATCCTCCATTCCAGTCATATATCATGACCAAGAAATCACATGCATGTGCCATGCAAGCCAAAATAGAAAGGAATTTTTTATCACTCCCCCTATTTCCCAAGGTTGTGAGTGGAATGAAGGAAGGTAACCACAGACCAGGGTTTTATGTCAGGTAGAAAGCCCTACTAGGACCAAAGAGGGCTCTCTCGTTGTCAGTTTTCATTCTATGGAATGACTAAATATCTATTGATTGTAGGCTAGGTATGTAAGCTCAATAAACAGGAAATTTTTTTTTTTATGTTTTAAGCGCTGGATAGGAATGTCACTGAGAAGTCTACATCTAGGTTTTTTAGGTTTGAATTCAAAGGTCAATTTGCAAAGAATGTGTGAGGCTAGATAGCTACTTTGAAAGCATGCTTAATTGGTCATTTGGTATAGGATGAAGTAATAAAGAGTCTGAATGATCACTGAGGTGAATTCATTCATTTAGAAGAACATATACATAACATGTAAACCTTGTCTAAAACAGAGCATGAACGGACATGATTTATTCTTATAAAATTTCAAGATAAACACATGAAAAGTTGTATCTGAAAGAGGAAAATATATCATTTATCATGAATTGATAAACATACATAGGAAGAATAAATTCTCCAATGCATACCACAAGATTCTCAACACAAGTTCTACAAATTTGTCTTTGATTTCATTCCAAAATGTTGTTGCAATAGCTCCACTACAAAAATAAGACTATTCAACCCAACAAAAGAGTAAAGAGATTCTACTTATAGAAAATATGAACCATGACACCTCATCAGGTCGAAATGTCATCCAAATGCATCATAAATACACAATATGGGTCATTTCCTAGATTCTAGGAAGGCTAGAAACCATTCCCTAAAACTGAGCTATGAACTAGGAGTGTTTGTCCCTTACCTTAAATTACATATTCGCTCATGTTAGGAGGCAAACAACAACTCAATAACTCTAATTCCAACTCATAGGAAATAAAAACCTTGAATTTGTGACATTTTTTGAGCTTGACAAGTGTCCTAAGGAATCCAATGCTGATTTGTAACATTTATGACAGAAGCATAGCAGAATTTTGCAGAAGTGTAGTAGAAGTTTGCAGCCTCTTTTGAGGCATTTTTAAGAGTCCAAATCAAATTCTGAAAGAATGGTCGACTAGCATTCTATGTCTAGTTTCAAGAGAATCTTTAATTTTTCAAAATGACCCATGGGAAGCCCTCCAAAACCTCATTCTCCCAATGTTACTCCAAAAGCATAGTATGCACTTCAAAAAGGTGGTAGAAACATAGAAAATGGGTTGCTTTTTGGTATTTTATTTAAAATTAAATCTTGTCATGAAAATATGGTTCCTAATATATTATTTATTCACAAAAATTCATCCACCCATGTAAATAAATCATCATTTTGATGCCCCTAAAATAAGTGTGACAAACGTTTCCTATGCTTTTGTGAAGAGGAATTTCTAGAATTGTGCAAAAATCACAAAAAATACCAAAATTGTTCAAAACTTCTAAAAAATGGTTCTGTAGCACCTGTGAATGATGGGCTAAAAAAATAAGAAAGCTTCAACCAGCAAATCCAAGCTATCCTTCTCTTTAATCTTCATTTGTGTTTCTTTAAGCCTTTTCTTAAGTCATTTTAGCCTTATTTGAGAAATTGTGTTCCTGGTGCGATAGTGATTTTCCATGTGTCTTTGGAGGTTATTATCCCTCTTAGCCCTCTTTAAGAGATTCTCCTAATGCTCATTTAGCCTTTCCAACCAAAGTTATCTATCTTGATTGATATCCATGGCTATTAGCTCATCAAAGGTCAAGTCTTCAGTTGGATGAGTTGATTGTCTTTCTAGCACCAACACCCTTTTGAGTCTTTTTTTCTTGGGCATTCTTGGATGTATTTCAGTATCCATATCTTTCATTTGACTAAAATTTATGACCTGCTTACCTTTACCTTTATCTACCTCAAATTTTGGCTTGGGTTTGCTTTGTAATAACTGCTTTACCTTCAATTGAAAATTATGCTGATGTAGGAAAGTACTTTGAGAATTAGCAATGGAGAAAATCCTCCTCAACTCTTTTATTTCATCATCCTTCTCCCTAATGATCTCCTCAGCTGATTTGATCTCCACCTATTCTGCTACCTCAACCTCCAACGATGTTGATTCACTATGTTGGTGCAAAGGTGCTTCATCCATTAGGGGAATTTTGAGGTCTAAAATCAGCATCCTGAGGAAATTATAAAATAATAGTGGAAATAATAAAACAATATTTGATTACATCATCAAATTTTAAAGGGAAAAAGAAAAACTACTTTTTTCAACTCGTATTTTCAACTTATCTCCCAAATGTTTTACTCAAATTTCATGCAGGAGTACTCGTTAGACACAAAATTTAATTCCTCATCCAAGGAGTACCCATGTTGCATACTTTCGATGGATCCTACTACATGAAAAATGATAAATACATGGAAAACGTGATTGTAATCATGTTTTTCATGTATTTCTCATTTTCTTGTAGCATGATCCATTGAAATTATGCAACACGGGTACTCCTTGGATGAGGAATTAAATTTTGCATCGAACGAGTACTCGGCTCGAAATTTGAGTAAAAACTTTGGGAGATAAGTTGAAAATACGAGTTGAAAAGGTAGTTTTATTATTTTTTTATATTTTTATAGTTTTACCCTTTTACTTAAAAAAAGGGTGAATCATCCCCCATGGTTAACATCATCATCTTTAATCCTATTGGTTCTTATAAAGTTTATTTTTGTTTTATATTTTTCTTAGGAGGCCCATTTTAGACCTCAAAATTCCACTAATGTTTATGCATAGGAGCATGCTCCTCCATTTCACTTTTTTAAATAATGGAGTCAAGTGTAGGAACATTTTTGATATATTTGGGTGGAAATACCTGTCTCTTCCCCTCTCATAGTTATGAGTAAACTCGACAACCCTAGGAGCCTCTATAAACTAAGTTGGCATGATAGAAGAGCCAACCTCCATTGGTTGTGCTAACAGTGATGGTGATTATGTGTTATTCAAGATAGGAGGGCTAGCTGTAGGGGCTGCTTCTAATCTTTCCATGAATGTTTTCCAAGCCATGTTGATGGATGAAAGGTGATGCAATATAATGAGCTTCACCAGACCATGATGAAAAAGACTAGGGTGATGTTCTTGTTTTCTTCTCTGAGCCTTCTCAGTCATCTTAATCAAACTCCTGTACAAGTAATGTGCCATATGAAGTGTTTTGATAGAGGTGAAATGCATTAAAAAACTCATATGGTACCTATACAACCTAGAGAATATTCCTTCACATGTGAAAAAATTCATTATTAACATCATCAAAGGAGCATATTTGTGGCGGATGTGTCTGAAAGGGAATAGGTAATCTGGTTGCTCTCTAGCATGATGTTTGAGAAATTGTTTTTACTCTTCGATGTCTAAGTCCATGCCCTTGAACCACTTCTCTCCATGACAAGTAATACATGTTGTTGAAGAAATTAGGTTTGTTAATAGCTTAAAATCAATACCATCAATAGTGACCTTTCCCATGTTTAAGCTTGTGGAAAATAAGCTTGTATGTTGAATATGATATCCTTCCTCCATGAGCTTCTCATAGAACCTAAAACACCCAGTCCTCTCAAAACATATTTTGGCTAAGGGTGAAGCATTCAATCCATGCATGGTTAAGGGTTCTGACTTGAGGTGGCGCCCTCCCTTGAAGTTCTTCATGTTACGCTCCATCTTGTTTATCACTAAAAGGATGAAAAACCTAATGTTTTGGTGGGATGGGCATATGGAGTGAAAATTAGGAAAAACAATGTAGGGATGGGGTAGGTTTAAAAGGTGAGATGAAGGGCCATGGAGCTAAGGAAAATTATAGAAAAAAATTAGTAGATAAGGTTGTATGTTAGCTTAAATTTTCAAGTGATCAATTCAAGTGAAATGGATGTGAGGAAGGTGGTTACAAGATGGAAACATGGGAAATTCCCAATTTTTCAATGTGAAAATTATCTAGCATTTAGGTTTTCATGAAAATGGCTATTAGGGATGATATGGATGGTGCGAAATGGGAGTATGATATATATGGGCGATTTTTGGTAGTGTTAGATAGTAGGGTTAGGGTTTATTCATCTAGAGTCTTTGAATGACATGAAGAAGTGATGAGATAGTGTAGTATGGAGAGATCATGAAAATAAATAATAAACTTAATAACTCGATTATGGGAGGCTGTAAATATGTTAACTTATCGTTGTGAGAAGTCCAAGGAGTAATTTCCATAAGCCTTGAGCTTGTTTAAATTGATTGGAATCCAAAAAACATAAGTTATGCAATCTTTCCATAAGCGTAACAACATGTTAAAGAATCATAAAAATTGTCTCTAAAAGCATAGCGGAAGTTGCGGAAATGTAACAACTACCTCCAGAAGCATAGCAGAAGTTATAGAAGCATGAAAAAGTGTTCTGGAAGTGTAACAAAGTGTTACTTGGAGTAGTTTTTTGTCTTTTTTTCAAACCTTTGACCACTAAGGAGTCCAATGTAGGCAAGAGAGGAGATCTAGCACACAACAAAAGAGAATAATAAATTTGGATGAACCTCTTTTGTCCTTTATAAGCTTTGAAATGACTTTTCGTCCTGTAGTGAAAACAATAAGACAATTTTTCCTTCTGAAATCTTTTCACTTTGTTTTTTTTTTTTTTTTTAAATAAGAAAAATTTCCCTATTTTATTGAGCTAAGTATGTTGACTCCCTTTAGAAGACTTATATGGTGAAAATGAAGGATTGTTTTCCTTGTTTCATGAGAAATTGGACTTTTCAAAGGCAAAACAATGACACCTAGACAAGATACCTAGATGAGATGGAGTGAATGACCTAAGACTTCTAAATGATAATGAATGGGATGACCTTTAAAGTGATTATCTCCATGGATGGGATGAAGGGAGAAGCACTTCTGACCAGGAATCCTTCAGTGACCAAAATTTATTTTGAAAACCTGTTTAAAAAGATGAAATTTTGACCTAGGACTACTAAAAAGTAAATTGAAAGAGAATATTTTATCACTGAACATATTGGCACTATCATTGGCTCCAACTGGGGATGGTAGCTCCTTCGAGAGGTGTCAAGAACACCGTAGATCAAGAATCCTTAGCATTGGGCGATAGAGTCAAAAAATGAAGGCTGAAACAACTTCGACAAACTAAAAAAATTACTAAAAACTAACTAAAATTTTATGGCAACAGACCATCAAGATCTTAGGGCCTTCGCCTCGGGCTTCAAATCATGATGATAACCCCATCTACTGAAGATATATATATGATTGGGTGATATGATCCCTCCAATGTAACTAATCCAGTAAGTGGCTACTTACATGAATCTCGCTCACACTTTCGTTAAGAAGGAAAAATGAACAAAATATAGGAAAATGAAAGTGTCCACTGAACATGTGCTCATGATGCATAATTAGAAGAAGATTCATCTTCCCACATGGTTGCAACAAACTAACCAAAGGATCATGAAGAACATGCAACATAAGCTTTTATGGATGACTTAAAACAGGAAAAAAAACCTCCTTCCAAATTGTTGGTGTGTCTATGTGCTGAAACTGGTCATCTTCATCAATGAATGCTAGAACATCGACCTTCATTACTGGTTGTAACAAACTAGCAATAGGCTATTCAATAATATCAGGGAAAAGGGAAGTTTTTTCTTGAAAATATGCATTTGAGGTAGCCATATTATCAAAAGATAAAATGTGCACATCCATAGGATCTAGGAAAAACTCCTCTTCTTCAACAAAGTCTTCAATTTATGAACCTACAGGAAGATCATCACCTAAAAATGGCTCTTAAATAACCTATTCATTTTCACTTCTTTCATGCAATTTATGATGGTCAATTTAAAGCCTTACATCTTCAAAATCTAAATGTACATGTATCTCTATTTCGGAAAATTAATTCAAGAGTAATCCTTCACGTGAATTTGAATGAAGAGTTTATAAAGTAGCAGATTCATTAGATATTTGAAAAAATATTAAATTTAATGGACTCTTCAATAACTGGTACATTAAGATGAAATTCTATGTCACATACCCCTTTAATACCATCGTCTTGGCTACATTCTCATGTTGCTGAAAGTAATAATTTTCAAAAGGATTTGTAATATTATTTTCCTCTATCTTGACCTAGAAGATGAATAAACCAATGGAATATCTATTTCCTTTTCTCTTTTGTATGATTTCTCATACTCTTGATCATGAAAATGCGGACAAGGCTGAAAACTTTTGTCAACTTCATGGGATATAACTTGACTGTTAGGATGAAGATATGTTTCATCTTCAATCAAAGAAATAGTTGATGAATGTTGTGAATGATCCTTTGTATCGAGGGGGCTAAACATTGTTATTTTCTATTGAGAAGAATATTCATGAAGGAACTCTATGATCTCATAATCCAGACATTATTCATCACCAAAGGCCTCTTAAAGGTATTGAATTAAATCTTCACAGGATTCACAACAATATTTGAACAACAAGAATGAATGGTGAGACATTCCATAACACTCAAATAATGTTGTGTGAAAATATTTAGGAGAGAATAAGCTACATGGCTTCAACCCTTCAAACCATGACCTTGGTTTCCCTTCAAGGGTATCCATAAAAATTTTCATCAAAAAATCCTCATGATACCTAATCCCATGCTTATGTATATGCCAATAAAATTTTGTTTGATGTAGAATAGCCTCATCCTCATTTCCATCTATGAATTTGGGCAGATAATTTTGCTAGTATATGCAAGTAATTTGATTTAGAAAACCAAGAATGTGAGCACGATTCATAAGGGCATACCTTCTAGCAGTTGAATCCACCTTGAAATCAATGAAGTCACCAAGAAGTTCGTCAAGCTACTGGTTTTTGAATAGTGGAATCGCCATGAAAACTTTGAACTTTTGGATTCTTATACATAGGAGTCGCCAAGTGAAATATGCACAACATTTCTTGTGTGTGACAACTGTTCACCATCAACCATAAGAGCTAATATTTTTCGTTCTTCTCGAGAAAGATTTAAAATTAACTCCCTGTCAATGATGCCAAGAATTTTATCAATCCCCCGAACTTCCTAAGGCTGTGAGTGGGATAGAAGGAAGGTAACCATAAACCAAGCTTTAGGTCAGGTACCTAGCCCTACAAGGACCAAAGATGACTCTCTCATTGTCATTTTGCAGTCAATGGATTGACTAAATATCTATTGATCTTAGGCTAGATATGTAAGCTCACTAAATAGGATTTTTGTTTGATGTTTTAAGTGCTAGATAGGAATGTCTATGAGAAGGCTAGGTTTATGGTTTTTAGGTCTAAATTCCAAGGTCAATTTGAAAACAATGTGTGAGGCTAGATAGGTATTTTGAAAGAATGCTTAATTTTTCATTGAGTATAGGATCAATTAATATATATTTTGAATGAGCACTGAGGTGAATTCATTCATTTAGAAGAACATATACATAACATGTAAACCTTGTCTAAAATAGAGCAAGAACAGACATGATTTCTTCTTATAAACTTACAAGATAAATAGATTGAAAGATGTATCTGAAAGAGGAAAATATAAAATTTAGCATGAATAGATAAACATAAATAGGAAGAACATATGATCAAATTCACACCACAAGATTCTCAACAAAAGTTCTGCAAATTTGTCTTTGATTTCATTCCAAAATGATGTTATAATAGCTCCATTGAGAAAATAAGACTATCCAACCCAACAAAAGACTAAAGAGATTCTAATTATATAAAAAATGAACTATGACACCCATCAGGTCTAAATCCCATTCCAATTCATCATAAATACAAAATATGTGTCATTTCGTAGATTCTAGGGAGGTTAGAAACCATTCCTTAAAATTCAGCTATGAACTAGGAGTGTGTCTCCCTTACATTACATTACATATTACCTGATGATAGAAGGAAGAACACAACTCAATAACTCTAATTCCAACTCATAGGACATAAAAACCTTGAATTTTTGACATTTTCTGAGCTTGAAAAGTGTACAGAGGAATCCAATGCTGATTTGTAGCATTTCTGGCAGAAGCATAGTAGAATTTTAGATAATCATAGCAGAAGTTTTCAACCCCTTTTGAGGCACTTTTAAGAGTCCAAATCCAATTATGAAATAACGGTCAACTAGCCCAGTGTGTCTAGTTTCCATAACATCTTTAATTTTTCAAAATGACCCACACGAAGACCTCTAAAAACTCATTCTCCCAATGTAACTCCAAAAGTGTAGCAAACACTCCAAAATGGTGGTAGAAGCATAGAAAATGGGGGGTTTCTTAGCCTTTCCTCCAAAATTAAATGTTTTCATGCAAAGAGGCTTCTTGATCTATGATTTATTCATAAAAATTCATCCATATATGTAAATAAATCATCATTTTGATGCCCCTAAAATAAGTGTAGCAAAATTTTGCTACACATCTGAGAAGACGAATTTCCGGAATTGTCCAAAAATCACAAAAAATACCAAAATTGTTCAAAAATTCTAAAAAATGGTTTTGTAGCACCTGTGAATGATGGGATAAATATCCAAGGAAGCTTAAACCAACAAATCCAAGCTATCCTTCTCTTTAAGCGTCATTTGTGTTTCTTTAAGCCTTTTCTTCAATTGCTTTAGTCTTATTTGAGAAATTGTGTTCCTGGTGCGATAGTGATTTTCCATGTCTCTTTCAAGGTTATTGAACCTCTTAGCTCTCTTCAAGAGCTTCTCCAAATTCTGATTTACCCTTGTGAACCAAATTTCTCTGTCTTGATTAATCTCCATGGCTATTAACTCATCAAAGGTCAAATCTTCAGGTGGATAAGTTGACTATCTTTCTAGCTCCAATGCCCTTTTGAGGCCTCTTTTCTTTGGTATTCTTGGTTGTGATTTAGTCTCCATATCTTGAAATTTATCAACATCTATGAAATTCTTACGTTTACCTTTATCTGCCTCAAGGTCTGGCTTGCGTTTTCTTTGTAACAATTGCTTTACCTTTAGTTTAAAATTCTCGTTCTATAGGAAAGTAATTTGAGAATGAACAATGGAGAAAATCCTCCTCAACTCTTATATTCCATCATCCTTCTCCCTAATGATATCCTTAGCTAATTTTATCTCCACCTGTTTTTATACCTAAACCTCCAGTGGCTTTGATTCACTATGTTTGTGCAGAAGCGTTTCATCTTGATGAATAGGAGGATGCTCCCCCATTTCACTTTGTTAAACAATGGAGTCAAGTGTAAGTACACTTTTGATAAATTTGGTCACAAATACCTGTATCTTCCCCATATCATAGGTATAAATAAACTAAAAAACCCTAGGAACCTCCAAAAATTGAGTTTCCATGCTAGAAGAACCAACCTCCATTTTTTTTAATGACAGTGATGGTGATGATGTGATATGCAAGATAGGAGGGCTAGTGGTAGGAGCTTCTTCTACTCTTTCCATGAAGGTTTCCCAAGTCATTCTGATGGATGAAAGGTGATGAAATAAAATGAGCTTCACCATACCATGATGAAAAAGATT
Organism: Pinus albicaulis; assembly: GCA_034641835.2. NCBI lineage: Eukaryota > Viridiplantae > Streptophyta > Pinopsida > Pinales > Pinaceae > Pinus > Pinus albicaulis. Next base: position 1,886,833,714 of record CM076575.1, on the reverse strand, counting down.
ATGGTTATGATCTTGTTTTCTACTCTGAACCTTCTTAGTCATCTTAATCAAACTCCTGTAAAATTAATGTGGCAAATCAGGTGTTTTGATAGAGGTGAAATGCATTAAAAACCTGATATGGTACTTATAAAACTTGGAAAATCTTCCTTCACATGTGAAATACTTCATTATTAACATCATCAAAGGAGCATATTTGTTATAAAGGTGTCTGAAAGGGAAGAGGTAATATGGTTCCTCTCTAGCATGAGGTTTGAGAAATTGTTTGTACCCTTCAATGTCTAAGTCCATGCCCTTGAAACACTTCTCTCCATGACAAGGAATACCTGTTCCTGAAGAAATTAGGTCTACTGGTAGGTTAAACTCAACACCTGTAATAGTGACGTTTCCCATGCTGAAGCTTATGCCAAATAATCTTGTAAATTGAAGATGATATCCTTCCTCCATGAGCTTCTCAGAGAAACTAAAACACCCAGTCCTCTCAAAACATCTTTTGGCCAAGGGTGAAGCATTAATTTCATGCATGGTGAAGCATTCTAACCTTAGGTGGCACCCTCCATTGAAGTTATTCATCTCACTCTCCATATTTTTTATCACTGAAAGGATGAAAACCCTAGTGTTTTGGTGGGATGGGTATGTGTAGTGAAATTTAGCAAAAACAAAGTGTTACAGGGATGGGGTAGGTTTACATGGTGAGATGAAGGGTCATGGAGTTATGAAAAATTCTAGAAAAGATTCAGTAGATGACGTTAGCTCCTTGTAATTTGTAATATTGGAAAGAAAAAGTAGCAGAGAACAACATAAAGCCACTTTGGAGTCCATGACCTAGCCTTCCTGGACTCAGAGAGGGCTCTCGTTGTACTTATGATTAACTAATTTCGCTTTATTTTTATGTTTTCTAATTTTAGGCTAGTCATAAATATTGGGATTGTTTGTTTGTTTGGTTGGATAGATAGAATGTCGGAAGCTTAATCCATTGGGTTATAGAGTCATAAAAGGGTTAAGTTGTACATCAACTTTTCAAGGGTTTTCATAGAGAAAGCTAACTATATCAAATGGATATTTGTGGCAAGATGAATATGAGATGGTAGTGAGTTCAGTAATGCTAAAGAGCAGCTTAAGAATTCTTTAACTATACTTAAACATAAATGCAGAGCATAAAGTCTTTGAATTCTAAATTCAAGTCTTTAGAGGATAACATTTAAGATAACAGTTTCAGCTAAGCTAAAGAGAAATTAAGAATTATTTAGTTAAACTTCAAAAGAAAACCTTAAGATAACAGCTAGGTAAAACTAAAGAGTATTGAAGAATTCTTTAGTTATACTTGTAGAGGAAAACATTGAGTTAACATTAACAGAAATAATTAAGGTGCTCATGTAACATATCTTAATCTAAAATTTATGTTCTGCTATAAGGGAAATTGATGTATAGTATGGAAAAACAAAGGAAAAACATTAACATAAGAGGAATAACATCACCATTAAGATAGCTCAAGGATCCTGTGAAAGTGCTTGTATTATTTCTATCCAGCTCAAAAACACTTACAATGCTCCCATCCAATAATCTTTGCAACTCAGAGTCTAAACAATGTCGAACCAACCAACCCACAATGATAATGAAAATACATGCATTAATTAATTGTAGCTGAGCTAGTTTGCCTAATATAGGGTGACAAAGTGAATTTACTATAGAGTAAATGAAGTTTTGACAATTGTGACCATGCAAGGCCCAAGCCAAAAATATCTCTGACAACCCTACTGTAATAATAAATTTCAAATTAACTCCTAAGCTAACTTTAAAATATATGTGACCAACTACCTACAAAATTAACTTTTACAATAACTTCTAAACGAATGCTAGAATATCTCTGACTGTCATATTAAATTTGGTAGCTTTTGTTAAATAAAAATTAAGGTGAAGGTGGTCAACATGGTTGTGAAGAGTTAAATGCTAAGTGGCCTTTACATCTAGCTTTGTATTCCTCATTTATTTGCTCTATGATTTGTCTTTAAACTTTAAACTATTCTTATCTATATATCTCTTTACTGCCTTTTCCTTAACTCTATCCTTTCAAGTTAACCTATCTTTATCTGCCTTTGTTGTCACTGTAAATTTATTTTTACCTTAGTTTATTACCTGGCCTTTACCTTTCACTATCACAGTGAATATTTTACCTTTCACTCTCTCTTTATCTATTTTTATTTTTACCCCGACTTCTCCTCTTCCTGCTTTTATTCGTTCTTCTTCTCAGAATCCTTTATTGCGGAATTTTTTTTGAATCCATACCCTGTGAGTCTTTGCAGGAGGCGAATAGGTGGGGAATACGAAAAGGCGTGTAGGTCATTGGATCAGATGGGGGAGATCGGATGGTTGTCAGAGTTTTGGATGGATGGTAGGAGGTGGGACCGGGTGGTCTAATGGAAAGGTGGCTTGTGGTTTATCGCACGGTGCAGGAATGGTTTGTGGTTTTGGTTGGAGGGTATGTGATGAGGCATGGGGATGACACGTGGAAGATGGGAGGCATTATAAAAATGCCCATTTCGCAACCCCCAAGTGGTTCTAAAAAATAAGCAGTTGTGGGTGTGAAAAGTGTTGGGGGTCATCGGATCAGACAATGGAGATCAGACGGTGGTCGGGTGGTAGATTGAGTATGAGATGGTTTGAAAGGTGGGGTCGAGTGATTTAATGAACTGGGTGTTTAAATGAAATGAAGAGCGTGAGGGAAAAGTTTAAAGCAGAAGCGTTAAACATAATGTGGGCCCATGGTTAAACGTAGGGAGGGGGATTAATATTAATGTGCATTTTAATATATTTGGCATGTATTAATGTAAAGTGGGGCCCAGGGATATATTAGAGTGGAGGGGTAAATGAAATGTAAAGCGTGGGGGAATTTTTAAAGAGAAGGATTTTAATATGAATATGATTCGGGATTTTAACATAACAGGGCTTAGGTTAAATAAATAAGGTTTATTTAAAGTGGGACTCGATAGTCTAACTTTATTTAAAAACAATGTAAAAGTGGGTTTTACATTGTTTTTAATGAAAGAAGGGGAATGAGTGAAGGGGAAGGGATATTAGCAATGGGAATGGGGTTTTAGCTAGGGAAAGGGGTTTAAGAAGTGGAAAAGGTTATATATATGGGGGGTTAGGGGTTAAATGTGATTTCAGAGCATGGGAGTGTCAGAAATAGCTAAACTGAAAGGTAATGGAGAGGGTAAATGTAAAATAATGAAGGCGATGAGATTTGGCTTTCCATCACCCTTAATCAGAAAAATTTCCTTCTTTTAACTGCATCAAATGGTAGATGGACTTATTTGACCCCTTTTTCACCTAGGATGTCCTTTCCTTTTTGAAAATAAATGATAGTCATGGAATTTTATCTTCGGCATGAAAAATATAAGGAATAGGCAGTCATCTTGTGATACTATAAAAATACAGGAGTCTAATAGTGGGTCCAACTAGGGAGGGTAACTCCTTTAGGAGGTGTCAAGAAATTTGTAGACCATTAGCCTGATTCTTTTGGATTATTTTCTCTCTGTAATTCTGATCTGCTGCCACTTTTGTGACTATGACCTTCAAAAACTGAAATCCATACTTACTGCAAACTGAGGTCTAAAACACACTTGATCTTGAGCTTGAACAAACAACCTGAAATTGAAAACTTTGAAAATGATCAAGTATTTAAGAGCTCTTTTGCATACCTACCAATGCTAATCTAACTTGGAGGTATATATTCGCTAAGTGAACTCCCTTCTCCAATGCAACTAATCAAGTAAATGACTACATGATTGATTCTTGTTCATCCTTTTGAGTATGCTGAAAAAACAAAAAGGCCACTCCCATTTTACCTGCTTTTAAACAACAATGCACAAAATTTTCTTTCAACTCTGCAAAAAAGCCATTCCCAGCATAACATACTCCTTTTTTAGATGTTTCTAAGAAACCAGCAAAAGGATCTTGGAACAATTCCTGGCCCTGAGGATTTAAACAATAAGCTTCATCTAGGACTATTCTTTATTCCACTTTATTGTTCTTGGGATTATTTTGAGAGAGAACCTCTAGCCCTTCTTCATGATAATCTAACATGGCATCCTCATAATATAGTACTATGTTTTCCTCAAGCAAACCTGATATGCCTTGATTGAGTTGGCTGAATTCTATTTGAAGGCCATCATTTTGATGAGTAGTATCACTCTCTGGAAATATGCCTTCTTGAGAAGGTAGTACAGCATCATTATCAAACTATATTTTGTTTCTTTATGATTAAATGCTTCAGTACATAAATCAGTAGTAGAAAAAATAGAAATAATTTCTCCATGATATAAAAATTTAGAGGCTAGCTACATGCTTAGAATTTGATTGATTTCTTCTTCAATTAAAGGAGGAGGTGGTCTTTGTTTTCTTTGGATAGAACCATAGTTGTTCTCTTTCTCTTGTGAATACTGATCATAAGGCTAAATTTCTTCTTGAGCTGCACAGAAAAGAGCAAATGAATCATCAATTTTCCCTTCAAAGAGATCTTGTGGATCTTCTTTCATTTCCCGATTGCTTTCATTCACAACAAAATTCTCTTGGTTTCATGACTGTTAACTTGAGCATTAATTTCACGAATTGATTCTAATACCTCCTCAGGATGCCAATTTCCAAAATCTTCATCAATATTTACAAGGTATTGTATGAGATCTTCAAATTGATCACAACAATTTTCAGCTAATGATAAAGGTGGAGAATTTTCTTTATAATGCTCATAAAACACCTTGTGGAAATATTTTATAGAAAACAAACTACCACGGTTCAAACCTTCATACCATTCCATTTCCTTCCCTTCTAATATCACCCTAAACATATTCATGAGCAAATCCTCATCCCATTCAACTTTCAACCTCCATGAGTGTATATGAAATTTAATGAGATGTAACAAAGCATCATCGACTTTCTCATCTTGAAAAACAGGAAGATTTCTATCCCAATTTACCTGAGGCATTTTATGTGGGAATCCATAAATGTGATCTTTGTTCAATGGGGCATACCTTCGTTGTATCCTTGAATCCATTTTTTCAATCAGTCAAAGAAAAGGGTGACTGTATTTTGACAACCAATCTAGATTCTTCTACCAGTGGAGTCTTTAGGCCAACTGAAAACTGTGGAGTCACCAGGTGGATGATTTCAACATTCTTGAGGCTGGATGTTGTCCACCATCAAAAACCAGATACCAATCTTGGCTAATACTTGAATCTTCTAATTTTGAGTGTGGTTTCTGAGTTCTGAATACATATTAATCTTTTTCAATAACTCAATTCCCCAAGACGGTTGCCATTATGGTAGCTCCCTGTAATTTGTAAGATTGGTAAGAAAAATTAGCAGAGAACAGCATCAAACCACTTTGGAATCTAGGACGTAGCCTTCTTGGGCTCAGAGAAGGCTCTCTCTGTATTTATGATTAACTGATTTAGCTTTAGGAATATGTTTTCTAATTTTAGGCTAGTTATAAAGATTGTGATCTTTTGTTTGGTTGGATAGATAGCATGTGGGAAGCTTAATCCATTGGGATATGGAGTCATAAAAGGGTTGATTTGTACATCAACTTTTCAAGGGTTTTCATAGGGAAATCTAACTATATCAAACGGATCTATGTGGCAAGATGAATATGAGATGGTAGTGAGTTCAGTAAAGCTAAAGAGCAGTTTAAGAATTATTTAACTATACTTCAACATAAATGCAGAGCCAACAATCTCTGAATTCTGCATTCAGGTCTTTAGAGGAAAAAATTTAAGATAACAGTTCAGTGGGGGTAAAGAGTAGTTAAGAATTATTTAACTCAACTTCACAAGAAAGACCTCAAGATAATAGTTTTAGCTAAACAAAATAGAAATTAAGAATTCTTTAGTTAAACTTCAAAAGAAAACCTTAAGATAACAACTAGGTAAAACTAAAGAGTAGTTAAGAATTATTTAGTTATACTTGCAGAGGAAAACATTGAGATAATAGTAACAGAAATAATTAAGGTGCTCATGTAGCATATCTTAATCTAAAATTCCTATTCTACTATCAGGGAGATTGATGTAAAGTATGGAAAAACAAAGGTAAAACATTAACATAAGAGGAATAACATCACCATTGACATAACTCAAGGATCCTATCAAAGTGCTTGTATTATTGATGTCAAACTCAAAAACACTTACAGTTCTCCGATCCAATAATATTTTCAACTAAGAGTATAAAGAAAGTTGAACCAATGAACCCACACTGATAATGAAAATACATGTATTATTTAATTGCAACTGAGGCGGTTGCCCTAATCTAGGATGATAGACTGCTTTTACTACAGAGTAAATGAAGTTTTGACAATTGTGACCATGCAAGGCCCCAGCCCAAAATATCTTTGTAAATCCTACTGTAATAATAACTTTCAAATTATCTATTAAGCTAACTTTAAAATATTCGTGACCAACTACGTGAAAGATTAAATTTTACAATAACTTCTAAACTGATGCTAAAATATCACTGACTGTAATATTAACTATGGTAGATTTTGTTAAATCAAAATTAAGTTGAAGGTTTCCAACATGGTTGTGAAGAGTTAAATGCTTAGTGGCCTTCACATCTAGATTTGTCTTCCTCGTTGATTTGTTCTCTGATTTGTCTTTAAACTTTAAACTTTCCTTATCTGTATATCTCTTTACTGCCTTTGCCTTAACTCTATCCTTTCACTTTAACCCGTCTTTATCTACCTTTGCTACCACTGTAAATTTATTTTTACCTTATTGTATTACCTTCCCTTTACCTTTTACTATCACATTGAATCTTTTACCTTTCACTGTCTTTTTATCTGTTTTTATTTTTACCCCAACTGCTCCTTTTCCTGCTTTTATTTTTTTTTCTACTTATAATCCTCTATTGCAGAAAATCATTTGAATCCATACACTGTGAATCTTGGTAGGAGGCGGACAGGCGAGGAATGTGAAAAGGCGTGTAGGTCATTGGATCAAATGGAGGATATCAGACGACTATCAAAGTTTTGGATGGATGGTAGGAGGTGGGACCGGGCAGTCTAATAGAAAGGTGGTTTGTGGTTTATCGCACAGTGCAGGAATGGTTTGTGGTTTTTTTTGGAGGGTATGCGATGAGGCGTGGGGATGACACGTGGCAGATTGGAGGGGTTACAGAACCGCCCATTTCGCAACCCCCTGGCAGTTCTACACAGTAGGCAGTTGTGGGTGCAAAAATGGTTGGGGGCTGTCAGATAAGACAATGGATCTCAGATGGTGGTTAGGCGACATATTGAGTATGGATTGGTTTGAAAGGTTAGGTTGGGTGACTTAATGAAACAGGGGTTTAAATGAAATGAAGAGTGGGATGGAAAAGTTTAAAGCGAAAGCATTAAACATAAGGTGGGGCTAAGGTTAAATGTAGCGAGGGGGGTTAATATTAATGTGGGGTTTTAATATATTTGACGGGTAGTAACGTAAAGTGGGGCCCCGGGGTATATTAGAGTAGAGGGGTGAATGAAATGTAAAGCAGGAGGGAAGGTTTAAAGAAAAGGATTTTAATATGAATATGAGTCAATATTTTAACATAACAGGGGTCTGCTTAAATAAACATGGTTTATTTAAAGTGGGACTCGATAGTCTAACGTTATTCAAAAACAATGTAAAATTGGGTTTTACATTGTTTTCAATGAAAGAAAGCGAATGAGTGAAGGGAAAGGGATATTAGCAATGGGAATGGGGTTTTAGCTAGGTAAAGGGGTTTAAGAAGTGGAAAAGGTTATATATATGGTGGGCTAGGGGTTAAATGGGATTTCAGAGCATGGGAGTGTCAGAAATAGGTAAAATGAAAAGTATTGGACAGGGTAAATGAAAAATAATGAAGGCAGTGAGATTTGGCATTCCATCACCCTTAATCAGAAAAATTTCCTTTTTTTAACTGCATCAAATGGTAGATGTACTTATTTGACCCCTTTGTCACCCAAGATCTCCTTTCCTTTCTAAAAATAAATGATAGTCATGGAATATTATTTTCATCATGAAAAATATGAGGAATAGGAAGTCATATTGTGATATTGTAAAAATACAGGAGTCTATCAAATAGGGTTTTATATTAGCTCCATGTTTTAAGTGAAATCAAGAGAAATTTATTTTAGGAAGGTGGTTTAAATAAGGAAACATAGGTTATTCCCAATTTTTCACTGTGAAAATTAGCTAGAATTTAGGGTTTCATGAAAATGGCTATTAGGGATGATATGGATGGTGGGAGATGGGAGTATGAGGTATATGGGAGATGTAGGGTAGTGTTATATATTAGGGTTAGGGTTTATTAGTAGTGTTAGGGTTTATTTAAATAGAGTCTTTCAATGACAAGAAGAAGTGATGAGATAGTGAAGTGTGGAGACACTCACACATTTGGCCCAATTTTTGATGGCCAAAATGTCGATATTGTGACACATAGGCGTCCCAAGAGCGACACTTTGAGGTTGGTTAAAACATTGTTTCATGTGCTATCACAAATGCAACACTTCTAATAACTATCAGAATAGTGATGATTGATGGAAACAATCGTTGCAATTACAACTGAAAAAATCCTCACATTTCCAATGAAACCACTCATCGCAATACTGATGGAAATCCATTGTTGCACTTCAGACGGCAACACTTCGTTGCACTTCCGATGGAAACCAATGACACCCATCATCGCACTTTCGACAGAAACACTTCGTCGCACTTCCGATGACAACCAAAGACACCCATAGTCGCACTTCTGATGGAAACACTTTGTCGCCCTTACAATGGTAACTGATAGAACCCATCGTCACACTTCTGACGGAAAAATTTCATCGCACTTCCGATGAAAACCCATTGTCACACTTATGACCGAAACAAGTGTAGATGGAAAAAAAAAATTGTTGGACCTTACCGCCTGAAACGGCCCTTTGCTATACTCAAATAATGTATATTTTAGGCATTTCCCAACTCTAACTCAGTTAAGTGTACAAATACAGGTTTCCAATGGAGCTTCTTGAACATGCTTCGGTCCTCACGTTCATTACCAAACAAGAGTGAGTGAAACGCCTCCCACACACATCCCAAAGGGACAGCAAATATTACATTTACTTTCTTCCCAAATATTACATTTACTTGCTGAAAAGGATAGGGTTAGAAGAGAAATGGAGTTGGCAGAGAGCAGGCATGATTATTCAAAATTTGATAGAATTAAAGTGATATTGAAGGAACTTGAATTCATTTCTCTTCAGAGAAAAGAAACGATGCAAAAGCCTTGATGCTAGCACAAATGAATAATAAAAACATGGCTGAAAATTTCAAGAATGCTTCTAAGATCAAGCCTCCAAACCCTAATGTTAAAGTAGGTGAAGCAGGGTACAATCCTTTCACTCTGCGTTGGATTCAATCTCGAAATTATTATGATATAAAGGTAGAGGGTGTGGAAGACAACATTGATGCTAACAAAGAGGCGGATACAACCAAAGCAGAGGAAGCCATAGCAATGGAAACTTCTGAGGATGATGGAAAGCTTGTTGACACTAACACTCATGTATTAGAAGATGCAATGGTGTATTTTTGTCATGATTTTTAACTTCCAATTTCACTTGTTGGACCGCAGAAGTATGGGGGTGCTTAAGGGGTCCCTTTAGCTTTTATGGCTAGAAAGTCGAAGATTGAGGCAACTTGTGGAGTGCAAGTTCCTAGAAATGATGGAAGGAGGCATAACCTGACATTAACTGTGAATGATTAGAAGCGTACAACAGGCCTTCTGTTATATATATAAGCATATAATCATAGCTATATATATATAAGTAATCATTTGTTGTAATATATATAAGAATAACTTTCCTATTTTTTCTTTTGAAAATTTTATGAAATTCCATGGTTGTATATGGTGAATGATAATTTTCACTTCTCTATTTCCTTCATGTTTAGTATGTGGAAACTGATATAATTAACCACTTTCTTCCAAAATATTACATTTAATTTCTTCCCAAATCATACATTTACTTGCTTCCCAACATATATCATCCTCACATCCATGGGGAGAACAATAATTAAGCTATTTGACTTGCTAGGGAACTGGTAAAAAAGGTAGTAGGCCAGCCAATAATCAACATCTACAATGGATAAAATCATTGCAGCACCTCCAGAAAGATATCCTAGGGAGTCATCTCTCCAAGGATCTAAGATGAGCTAGTTTCTTTCAGTTATAAACTAGGACCCTTAAAAAAACCAGCATCCATAGACTGGTTTTTTGCATGTTTTGAATGGAGTAGCTATTGTGGCATATTAATAGCCACTCACTTATAGCTTATCATTTAATATCCTCTACTGTAGTGAAGAGGATCTGACCCATGGGAAATTCCAAGATGCACTTGCTCAGAGTGTTGTTTCAGGGTCTGGGGAGCAAGCAATCCCAATAACAATAATCATGATAAACAATGAGACAATATTCAATCTACATAAAGTGTTCATAATAGAAGGCCCTCTTGAGCCCAAGACTCTAAGGGGAATAACTCCAATGTTCTAAATACACACTTGTGACCCAAAATATTTCATCCATAACTGCCTTGTTGATCTATGCTTTAGTGAAGAGGAGCTGACCGAGGAGGGAGATATGAACACTTATTTCAATTAAGTTTCTAGGATTTGATCCGTATGTCCTCCCACTTATAATTCAAACAATCCATTTTTCTCTTTAATATCACTAATTTTTAACAAGGTATATTTTAGAGTGATGATCTTCTGATAAAATGACAAAAAAGAAACTAAGGGAACCTGTCCTTCGTAATTGAAAGCATGGAAAACGAAGAAGAAAACCTAGAAGGAATATATGGAATTGATCTAAATTCAAAACTATTCTGATCTCCAATGGTTGAAGAGCTCATAAAATAGAACCTTAGGTCCCAATTGGAAAATATAATTCAAGAATCGATTATTGAAAACATAAGCTTGATAATCCTATGCTTGGCATGTATCCCAATCGAAATAACTAAAGGGAGAATGATTGTTGGATAGATTGGTTTGCTCAACATTTCCATTTCACAATTGAGTCTTTACTTGCTAGATAATACACACAATCATTAGGGATAGCAAGATTAGCTTTAGGCTTAAAAGGCCCCCAATGAGGCATTCTCCTAAAAGGATTGGGTTGAGGGACGACTATATCAATATTATTGACTCTTTGGCATAGGGTGTCTTGAGATTGTTTCATCTTAGTTATTAGCTTAACTAGTTCGGTCAAGGAATCTTCTGAAGACTCATCATGATTAGAAGCTTTAGCCTTATCTTCGGCCTTTGGGGTAGTTTCCCTTAGAGGAGGAAATGGGTAAACCTTATCATATCAATTTAGGAAAGACTCATATGTATATGATTTTCCCATTTCCTCTTGCAGGGTTTAGGATCCTTTTCTTAGAGGGACAAACCAAAACAAGGAAAAAAGGCACTACTATAAAAGGATATGATGGCAGGTTTATCTGGTTTAGAACTGTCTTATCCAAGGTTTTTTTGAACCTTCCATTAAAATTTTCCAATGTCTCATTTTATTTTTTCATTGATATAATAGAGAGCACCTACGAGACAACTTAGCACAGTTTTGGTATCCCAGGTTTTTAGGAAAGGGTTAATGAGATAATCCCATATTTTTATGGGCTAGGGTAAGACTAGGTTAGTTCCTTCCCCTAGGGGTGAGGACCTAAAGGGAAGGCAAGGAATACCATTTCTTTACTAATCATGATATGGACTTTAATAAGAGGCTAATACGTACTATTTATATAACTAGTAATGACTAGAATACTAGTACCTATGAATGAGCTAGTGTAATTACTGTAATCAAAGCAGTGAAAGCTTAGTAGTAATGTAAGAGTAATGAAACCCATATAGAATTATTAACTATGTACTACTGTATAAAATACACGTATATTTAATATAAGTAATGGCGATGATACTAGTATCCATGTTACATAAGAGCTTACTAGATCGATCAGTATAATCGATTGTATTACTAATCTAAGGCTAATACAATTCAATGGTTACCATTATCACTATCATTTCCCTTTGATTTCCATAGGTATTTATATTCCAAACATTATAGCAATTATATATCACTCATTAAGGTATATAAGCTTATCACATACATCTTACCTGTACCAACTAAGCTCAAGATTACTACCCTTTTTTAACTATATACCCATATTTAATAAAACCAAATTACCTTTATATCATAGGGCATAAGTATCACTAAGCTAGTTATAAGGGTTGATCTTTACTCGGCTTAATATGTCACACTAGTAGTAATACCATTATTAAGCTCTATGTAATATGATTCTATCTATACAAGTAAGGCTGAGTGTAACCAATACACTAATGAATATGATGGATTTATTACTCTTATTATGTATTACTAACACCTCTTGATACATTTTACACAACTATAACTAGTATATTATGTTTATACAAGTAAGTTATGTTGAACTATGAATACCATTGGTGTCTATTCCAATACAATGTTGTTTCCATTAACTTGATATGATGTAATAACAGCAATAGTTGTCATATTGATACAAGTTAATTATATTTTCATAATTAGAGTGACTATGGTTAATCATGATTTATTAATTACAAAGAGAAGTTGGTTACATATTATACATTACTAAGCAGAGTAATAATCCCAATAAGAGGATGTGTAACTACTAGTTATAGCTTAAGAGTGATAGGCCATGTTGTATACATGATCCTTGGGTACTAGTAAGCTTACCTTATATTCATAACATCTTAAACACATGAACTCAATAGTTCCATTATAGGAAAGACTTTAATTTCTCCAATTTATGTTGTTGAGATACAATTAAAGAATATTCTATCACCCTTGTTCACTAGTTCTTCCATCCCAGCTGTCAATTTTTATGATTACCAGTTTCTACCCTCCAAAACGACCATCCATAAAGGGTTTTCCTATCTACAACATTCCAAAGAGATCAAACCACCAATGAGAAAATACATTGATGCATCATATTTCCTTGTCATTTTCTAAATTAAAATGTTTCAATATGGTTACCTACTATTAAACAAGTTTCCCAGAATATTTTGACATTTTTATTTGCGTTTCTCTCCCTTACATTGGTATCCTACCTCCTCAAATATCCAAAGAACCTTTTGAATTGCAGAGACTAGATTCTAAGTGGGTCACAAAATATCGAAAGGTGGTAGTAGTTATTCAATAAAATGCAAGAAGGTGTTTGAGTCAGGGAGGAAGTAAATAACACAAGCCCGTGATAAATAAGAACCATCCAAGATCATTCTACTTTCAAACCTATGATAAGTGCATGTCCAAGGCCCAATACTAATAAGCTATGGAGTTTGAGTAAATATCATAATTCCAGTAAAGAAAAAAAATGATTGAAGATTTCTTAATGCTCAAAACGACTTGTAATTATCATTTATTTTACAGAAAAGTACGGGATAATGAAAGAGGGCATATCAACAGGGGGCATGGAAGAGGTCATGCCTATGGCTTCTCTACCTCTTCTACCCAACCCCATAGGAGACTTCCCCATTATCTTCATCCTCCTCATCATACTCAACGTGAAAATTTACAACATTCCTTGGAATTGATTATACAACACCTCAGAGCCCGCAAAAGCATGGATTCGGTCCACACCCTGCTCCAATCCAGCTGAAGAAATAGAAGGGTCGAGTCATGGAAAACACATTCAAAGTTCCTTAGGGTGTGGGGAAGTCTAGCAAGGTCGATTCGGGTTCAACCTGAGTCTGCGTGAAGAATAGTGACAATGCCTTCACAACAGTGATTAGGGCAATGGATAGTTATCTGTGGAGTCAGGTGGTGCAGTAACAGAAGGTGCGAGCACACAGTTCCACTTGCTCCAGCTCCTGAAGGGTATATTTTTTGCAGGTGTGAATAGGGAGGTTGGGGCGAAGGGTGAAATATTTTTGAGGTGGGAATTGGAACTAAACTTAGAAATTAAAAGCTAAAAATTAAATGTAAATGATAATATATATATATATATATATATATATATATATATATATATATTATTAGATACTTACTATTGATAGCTCCTGTATTTAGTAAAATATATAATTTATCAACTATAACTCCTATAGTTAGTCAAATATATATAACTTTTAGGTGTGAATTGGAATTAAAATTAAAAATTGGTTGTAAATAGTAATATTTAAAAAAAAATTATATATAGTATTAAATTAAAAAGTGAATATAAATAAATAGGATATTAAGGTGTATATAAATTATTTAATATGTAAAACTTACAAATTTCCACACACATGACCCAACCCAAATGCATTTCTTTGGGCGCCATCACATGGCACGACCTGACTTGCCTGAAGTAAGGCATGAGGGAGAAAACAGAAAATTGGTCGCACGAACGTGGACATTAAGGGACACGGCAGCCCCAAATTAGAATTTTTTATACGACCTCCCTCACACGACCTGACCTGACCCAACCCGAACACATTTTCTTGGGCGCCCTCACACAACACGACCCGACCCAACCCGACCCGACCCGAAACATTTTCTTGGGTGCCCTCACATGGCACGACCTGACCTGCCCGAATGAAGGCAGAAAGGAGAAAATGGAAAAGGGGCCCCACGAACATGAACAAGGCACACAGTAGGTCACAAATTATCATTTTTTATGCGGACGCACTCACACAACCCAACCCAACCCGACTCGAACGCGTTTCCTTAGGCATGCTCACACGACATGACTCAACCTGCCCGAACGAAGGCACAAGGGAGCTAACGGCAAACAGGTGGCACGAACGTGCACAAGGAACATGGATGCTCACAAATTCACATTTTTTATATGGCCTCCCTCACACAACTCAATCCGACCCGATTCGAACGCATTTCCCTAGGCACCCTCACATGGCATGACCTGAACCCCCCTGAACAAAGGCACAAGGGAGAAAAAAACAAATGGGTCACATGAACATGAACAAGACACACAAATGGTCACAACTTAGCATTTTTGATATGGCCTCCCTAACACGACCCAGCCTGAACACGTTTCCTTGGGTGACCTCACACGACACGACATGACCCAACATGAACGAAACGCATTTCCTTGGGTGCCGTCACACGACCCGACCTGACCTGACCTGCCTTGAATGTGTTTCCTTGGGTGCCCTCACATGACTTGACATGACCCGAATTTGTTTCCCTCGGCACCCTCACACGACCCCACCCAACCCGCCCAAATGAAGGCATAAGCAAGTAAAATGAAAACGGGTCACACGAATGTGCACCACAAGGCACACTGGCAGTCACAACTTGGCATTTTCTATACGACCTCCCTCACACGACACGAACTGACCCAGCTCGACCCGAACATGTTTCCTTAGGCACCCTCACATGGCATGACCCAACCCGCACGAACGGATGCATAAGGGAGCAAATGTAAAATGTGTCACACAAATGTGCACAAGGCACACGAGCAGTTAAAACTTAGAATTTTTGATACACCCACCCTCACATGACCCGACCCTGTGACCCACCCGAACGCATTTCGTTTGTCGTCATCACATAACCTGGCCCGACTAGACCCGCCCGAATGCATTTCCCTGGGAGGCCTCACACGACCTGACCTGACCCACCTAAACATGTTTCCCTATGTGCCCTCATATGACATGACATAACCCGACCAACCCGATCGTGTTTCCTTAGGCATCCTCACACGACACGACCCAGCCCAACCCGCTCAAACACATTTCCTTAGGCTCCCTCACATGACCTGACCTGTCCCGACCTGACACAAATACAATGACACAGCTGAAGTTGATATCGAATATTGGACATTATATTGGTTGGTCTCAGTGAAACATTAGCAGGGGCAAGACATTGGTTAAGATTGAAGCTGCATAAAAAGACATGGAAAGTTGGGAAGAATGTCAAGGGAGGATTTTTCAGGCCTTGTATAGGTTGAGGCATATGAAAGAGGAACACCCATGGATTCGTGTTGAAATTGAAGTCATGGAGGAGAATGTTGAAGTAGAGCTTCTTCGACTTGTTTGGGAAATGGAGCAATATGGAGCTGCAGATTGCGATGAAGAAGAAGAAGTCGAGACATATGAAGAAAAACATGTTGCAGATATGTCAATGATAGAGGAATAACTTGATGAACACATTGGACTGGGATCATGCACTTTGCAGACATTGATGATGGAGGACACTTATAGGGGTTAGGGGTTAGGGGTTAATGAGGTTAGGGTTTAGGGGATTAAGTGGGTTACTGCTTTAGGAGTTTAGGGGGTTAAATGGGTTAGCGGTCAAGGGTTTAGGTGTTAGTGGTTAAGGTTTTAAGGTTTAAATGGGTTAGGGCTTTAGAGGTTTATGCGGTTAAAAGGGTTAGGGGTTGGGGATTGTGGCTAAGGATTCAAGCTCCATGGAAAAATCTAAAGTCATCAAAAACCTTAATGGTTTGGAAGAATTTTATAAAATACCTTTCCTAATAGATAACCCCCATTGGATATAGGATTCCAAAGTTGTATTTGTAGCAAGTAGTGCATCTTGAAAGGTGGAGGGAACTGAACACAAAGTGCAATGAAAAAATATATTGATTAAAAATTAAGACTAATTGTAGAAAACTATCAAAATGAATATTTGGGGATAGAGGGAAAAATAAGTATGAGTATGAAATGGAGTGTTAGAATAATAGGGAGACTCAAATATAGTTCACAAATGAAAATTCTGGTTCCAAGAATGTGAGAGGGCTATGAGGTGCCCATAATAAGTTGCCCACAAAATAGTGCTTATCATTTACAATGCAAATATAATAATAATCCTGGAGCCTGCCACCCACCAACATGCATAGTAGCTATAGAGGAGTCCTCAAGGTACCGATTATGAGAAAATTATTTAAAAGAAAAAAAAAATTCATGCACCAAAAAAACTTGCCATCAATGGATCAAGAAAGAAATTAAAATGTCATTACAGAGTTGACCTTGAGTCTGTCATATTCCCATTTTTTTGTAATAAATTTCCATATCATGAACTCGAATCAAGGAATATTCAATTTATGTCCACATACTCCATTTCTAAATGGATACTATGCTTATAATGTTAGATGGAGCAGACTGCTAAAAATTGGAATTGTAGATCCTTACATTCATAAATTTGGTTTCTTAGCCTATAACGTAATCTAAGTAATGGTTCATTTTGTTCATACTTCGTTCTGAAATGTTGGACGCATTTTCTTCCCGGCCCACCCGAACGTGTTTTCTTTGGCACCCACACACGACTCGACACGACCCGACCCGAACACATTCCTTGGGGGCCCTCACACGACCTGAACCAACCTGGCCCACCCAAATGCATTTGCTTAGGCTCCCTCATAGTACGGCATGACCCAACCCGACCCAACCCGACCTGACCTGCTCGAACTTCGAAGGCATGAGGGATCAAATGGCAAACGGGTCACACGCACATGCATAAGGCACACAAGTGGTCATAACTTAGAGTTTTTTATATGGCCTCCCTCACGCGATCTGACCCGAATGCATTTCCTTTGGTGCCCTCACACAGTATGACCCGACCCACCCGAAGGAAGGCATGAGGGAGAGAAAGGAAAATGGATCGCACAAATTTTCAGAAGGCACACGAGGAGTCACAACTTAGCATTTTTTATACGACATAAACCCTCACATGACCCGACCCGACCCGACCTACCTTGCTTGAACACATTTCCGTAGGCACTCTCACATAACCCGACCTGACCCGACCTGCCCAAATGTGTTTCCCTAGGCATCCTCACACAACATGACATGACTCGCCTAAATGTGCTTCCTTGCATGCCCTCACATGGCACGACCAGACTCGACCCTCCTAGACACATTTCCTTAAGTTCCCTCACACGATCCAACCCAACCTGCACGAACGTGTTTCGTTGGGTGCCCTCACACAAGCCAACCCAAACCAACCCGACCTACCCAAATGTGTTTCCTTGGGCACCCTCACATGAATTGACCCGACCCGACCCGGCTGAATGCGTTTCCTTGGGTGCCCTCACAAGGCATGACCCAACCCAACCCAAATTGACCCGCCTGAACGTGTTTTCTTAGGTGCCCTCACACGATACGACCCAACTCGACCTGACCTGCCCGAACACGCTTGCTTGGGTGCCCTCACATGACACGACCTGACTCGACCCTCTCAAACAGATTTCCTTGGGTGACCTCACATGACATGTCTCGATCGAACATGACCCGACCTGACCCGACCTGACTCGTTTCCTTGGGTGCCATCACACGACCTGACCCGACCTGACTCACTTGAATGTCGAAGGCATGAGGGAGAAAATGGAAAACTAGTCTCACGAATGTGCATAAGGCACATGGGCGGTCACAACTTAACATTTTTTATATGACCTCCCTCACACAATCTGACCCGAACATGTTTCCAGTTGTGCCATATGGACGACACAATCCAATCTGCCCAAATGAAGCATGGTAAAGAAAACGAAAAACGAATCGCACAAACGTGAACAAGGCACACAAACGGTCACAACTTAACATTTTGATACAACCACACTCACATGACCCGACCCGACTTGCCCGAACGCGTTTCCCTGGGCACCCTCACATGACAGGACCAGCCCCAACCCACCCGAACACGTTTCGCTGAGTGTCCTCACACGAACCGACTGAACCTGCCCCAACCCACCCGAATGCGTTTCCCTAGACACCCTCACATGAACTTACCTGACCCGCCACAACCTGCCCGAACGTGTTTCCTTGGGTGCCCTTAGATGGCATGACTCATCCTGACCCACCTGAATGTGTTTCCTTAGATGCCCTCACATGAGCAACTTAACCCACATGAACGTGTTTCCTTGGGTGCCCTCACATGACTCGACCCGAACCAGGCCACCCCCATTTCGTCGGGCGCCCTCACACGACTTGACCCGGCCCGACCCACCCGAAGGTGTTTCCTAGGGCACCCTCACATGGCATGACCCAACCCGATCCGACCCGGCCTGACCCACTCGAATGAGTTTTCTTGGGCGCCCTCACATGACACAACCCGAACCTACCCAACTTTATCAAACACATTTCGTTTGGCACCCTCACACGACATGACCCAACATGACACGCCTAAATGAGCTTCCATGGGCAGCCTCACACGGCACAACCTGATCAAACCTGCCCGAACGCATTTCCTTGGGCATCCTCGCATGAACCGACACGAGCTGACCCAGACTCGTTCCTTGGGATC
This sequence comes from Pinus albicaulis, assembly GCA_034641835.2. Taxonomy (NCBI): domain Eukaryota; kingdom Viridiplantae; phylum Streptophyta; class Pinopsida; order Pinales; family Pinaceae; genus Pinus; species Pinus albicaulis. The sequence goes on along the minus strand of CM076575.1, from coordinate 1,886,814,463 downwards.
CCTCACACGACCTAACCTGACCTAATCGACCTGAATGGGATTCCTTGGGTAGCCTCACATGGCATGACTCAACCAGCCCTGCCCCAATGTGTTTCCTTAGGGGCCCTCAGAAAAGCCTACACGACCCAAGATAGAGGTGTTCCTGGGGTACCCTCACACGACCCGACCCCACATGACTTGCTCGAATTTGTTTCCTTGCGCACCCTGACAGTACGACATGACCCAACTCAACCCAACCCGAACGCGTTTCCTTGGATGCCATCACACAACCCGACCCGACCCGACCTGCCCAAACTTCGATTAAGGCACAAGGGAGAAAATGCAAAAGGGTCACACAAACATGCATAAGGCACACAGGCAGTCACAACTTAGAATTTTTGATATGCCCTCTCTAACACGATTCAATCCAAATGCATTTCCTGTGGCATCCTCACAAGGCATGACCTGACCCGACTGAATGAAGGAACAGGGGAGAAAACAGAAAGCAGATCACACAAATGTGCATAAGGCACATGGGTTGTTACCATCACACGACTCGACTCGACCCGACCTGCTCGAATGTGTTTCCTTGAGCAACCTGACCCAACCTGACTCGCCCCGACCCACCCAAACGTGTTTCCTTTAGCGCCCTCACACAACATGATCTGACCTGAACCACCTGAACGTGTTTCCTTATGTGCCCTCACACGAGCCAACCTAACCTACACGAACTTGTTTCCTTGGGAACCCTCACAAGACCTGACCTGAACTGACCTAGCCCTCCCAAACGCGCTTCCTTGGGCGCCCTCACACAACCTGACCTGACGCGATGCTCCCGAATGCATTTCCTCGAGCGCCTTCACATGGTACGACCTGACTTGACCCGCCCAAAATTATTCTTAAAAGTAGAAATTACATCTAAACAAATTAAATCATCGATACACTTTGATTGACTCCTAATAAAATTGAAAAAATAGAAACATTCTTTGAATCTTATTAAACCACAAATCATTGATATATTTGTCTTGCCCACCAAAATATTAATTTCTAATTAATTAAAATAAATATTATCTATAAAAAGGATTCAATTCACTATAAAACATAAACCAACTCAAGAAAATTAAATTAAATTTAAGTTGAAGCACTTCCAACAACATAATTTACAATTTAGTTAAAAGCACATGATAGTAACTCTTATATATTTATCTTACTATTTAAATAGAATGCGTATACCAGACTTTAGCGCCATTATTTCGATCTATCTATCATGTCTATGTTTCCAACCTCATCTCACAATCAAAAGACATTACGTTTTCACAATATAAGACAATGCCAGTTCCTTTTGGGCCAATCTATGAGAAGCAGAATATCTTGTGGGTTCCATTTTGCTATCTACTTGACATTTTTCTCATTCTCACAAATGTCTGTTCCAATTTATCAAAGGGCATCTGCCATCAAATTTTTTATTCAATCCTTCCAACTGTCTTCTTTGGATTCCCATATTTTCTATGTAACAAGGATTATTTTCTTCAATAGAATTGACGGACCGCATGATGTATCCTCTCCACCTAGATTCATTCATCTAACCTTGATTAAACAAAATGAAAAAACTGGAGATAAATTTCTTTGCATAGAAAATCATGCTCATTGGTTTTCCATAGCGTCCATTGAGTTATATAAAGATGTGATGAATGCATGATCAAACATAAAGTGTGTAGGTTATTATTATTTTTTCCTGCTCTTAAATTCCACAACCGCCTATTCAGAGAATGGTGAAATTGGTCTTGTTCTCTGTACATGCGAACTATTCTATTTTTAATCAGAAAAACATATGCTTACAAAATGATACATATTCAATCAATTATGGAGAGAATCATACAAGTTTAAAATCATTTCATTGATCATAATTATTCCGATGTTTAGAGGGTGTCGTCGCAAGTCCAACGTTTGGAGAGTTTCGTCGCAAGTCCGAAGTTTGGAGAGTGTAGAGTGTCATTGTGAGTCTGACATTTGGAGAGTGTTGATGCAAGTCCGATGTTTCGATCAATTTCAACGTTATTCTGACATTTGGAGAGTTTCGTTGCAATTCTGGAATTTGGAGAGTTTTGTTGCTATTCTGACGTTTGGAGAGTTTTGTCTCTATTCCGACGCTTGTTGGTGGGATTAAAAAAAATGAGAAAAAGTTGGGAACTTTTTGAGAATATGTCAAAACTGTAGGAACTAAATTCTCGGAAAATTGACCATATGTACTAGTGGGAGAGCATGAAAATAAATGATAAACTTAATAAATTGACCATGGGAGGCTATAAATATGTTAACGTATTGTTGTGAGAGATCTAAGGAGTAATTTCCACAAGCCTTGAGCTTGTTTGAATTAATTGGAAGCCAAAAAACCTATTTTTTGCACTCTTCCCACAAGTGTAACAACAAGTTACAGAAGCATAAAAACTATATCCAAAACCGTAGAAAAAGTTACAGAAACATAACAACTGCTTCTAGAAGCATAACAGAAGTTACATAAGTGTAACAAAGTGTTCTGGAAGCGTAACAAAGTGTTCCTTGGAGTATCTTTTTGTCTTTGTTTCAAACCCTTGACCACTAAGGAGCCCAATGGAGGTAAGAGAGGCGCTCTAGCACAAAAAAAAAGAGAATAATAAGTTTGGATGAGCCTCTCTTGTCTTTTATAACCTTGGAAATGACTTTTGTGTCCTATAGTGAAAACAATAAGACAATTTTGCATTTTGAAATCTTTTGACATGGAAACAAATTTTGAAATAAGACAACTTGCCTTACTTTATTAAGCTAAGTATGTTGATTCCCTTCAGAAGACTTATATGGTGAAAATGAAGGATTGTTTGCCTTGTTTGATGACAAATTGGATTTTTCAAAGGAAAAAAAATGACACCTAGAGAAAAGACATATATGAGATGGAGTGAATGACCTAAGACTTCTAAATGATAATGAATGGGATGACATTTAAAGTGATGATAGCCATGCATGGGATGAAGGGAGAAACACTTCTGACCTAGAATCCTTCAATGATCAAAATTTATTTTGAAAACTTGTTTGAAAAGACGAATTTTTTACCTAGGACTACTAAAAAGTAAATTGAAAAAGCATATTTGATCACTGACCATATTGACGCTAACATACGTCATACATGCAACTCGATACCTGCAGTAAATACTCGATGTAGTTGTTGATACTAATGTACTATTGCACTTTCCTCTTTCTCCTTTGCCTTCTTGCTCCAAATCCCAAGTATTCCACACTCCTCCAAGAAGAAATTTCTAAGTGTCAAGAGTACGAAAAAGAGAGAATAGAATGAGAGTGATAAATACTGAACTACCAAAATCTATGAACTAATCCTCATATGTATTTTTATTAATGAGGCCTCTATTTTCTACATTTCCATTATTTTCCTTCATTTTCCTCCTCACATGCAACGTGTAACGTTTCACCTTCACTTTCTCCTATTCTCCATTATTTTATAAATAAAATGCCAATAAATGCCACTTTTCCTTTCCAAATCCTTTTCTATTGCCTTGCCAATTTCCATAGCCATTAATTATCACAATTGATCCCCTTCACTATGTTTTTTCCCAACAATCAACTTGGAATATGTGTCCCATGACCATGGTATTATTTTACCTTTATTAACTTTATTACATTTATTTTTAACTGGGGTTGTTACAAATGTCTCTGCAAAGTTGAAAGAATTCCCAACACCCTGTTTCTCATCTGATCACTAAGAAGAGTCTCGTGAACAGTAGTATACAATCTTTCTAGTCATCTTTGATATATTTCCTGCAATTATACCATGTCATCTAAACCAAAACATAACATAATAAACATACCTCATTATAGTTCAGGGGAGGATATCTCGTCTACAAGATCAACTAGATTAGCAAGATACATGTATAAACATAATTATAACAACATATAAAATTGCTTTCAACCATTATCCAATTATCAATGCATGAACATACCGAACACATACCATGAACTCATGCACGGAAACTATCACCATGTCAATGTATGCATAACAACATACAAACATTAATATTTATAAGCAATGCATAGTTAACATACAGTCATGATAAAAACATCCAATCATCACCACCATCAAATTTCACATGGCGAAACAAATGTAACCATGACCACCACCATGCATACACAACAAACACATAGACCACAAAAATAGAGAACACATATGCAATTGACATATATGCATGACCAACACACCGCCCATCTAGTCTGAGGGGTGAATCATACTCTGATACCATTTTGTAACATCCTTTTCCCACATTTACCCAAGCTAACTAGTCCACTGGGGTAAACATGTGAAAAGAGTCTACTATGATGTGATTAAACCCCCTATGCCACCTTAAGGAAGTGGAACCGAGATAACACAACCAAACTGAACTTTCACACACACCGAAGAGCCTTCAGGAGCCAACCAACCTGTTTAGTTGGTCAACCCCCGAGACAACTCACCGTTTGACTGAACTGGACTAGACCCTAATCTCATGAAAATCCATGCAAGCGGTTTAGGCCCTCTAGTTGCTCCCACAAGAAGGCATGCTAGCGATTGTGGACTTTTCCAGGTATTTTATGCCAATGACCTCACATTGTGAGCCACTTTTTCAGGGCTAAGTCTCAGGCCACTTCCGAGAACTTCATGAAACTCCCATAAATGATAAATAACATGGGAAGAATGATACTAATGCAAAAAATTATACAAATACTTGATTAGACTCCTACTAGCCATGACATATATTTCTTCAAACACAGAAAATATATAATCTAGGGGTCATAAAATAAGATCTAACCATAAGGGTCTCATAAACATAACACATCAAGAATATATTAAATTACATTTTGTATTTCACATTACCTTATCCTTCTATCCAAACAAAGCTCATTCTATCCAAACAATGAACGAAAATAAAAATTAATTTCAAAAATTAAATTAAATTTTAGAAATATTTATGGTTTACCCGTAAATCTCTTATCTGTTTTTATTGGAACATAACTACATACTATCAACGCCGTTCAACCGGACGGTACGTTTTATGCAACAAATTAGAAAAGTTATACACTAGATGTTCAAGGAATGTGGAAGACTCGGAATATGCAGTGCTATCGCAAGCCCAGACTGAATTAAATCATGTTAGATAATATGGAGAGAAACAATCATCTGATCTAATTAATCGCCCAAAGTAGGTTCTGCAGCAGCAACAGTGCTTCCTAGTGAAATCAATACAAGTTCCCATCATCGTTGAATGCAGGCTTCATTTCCTCGGGGGCCGCTCCAGATGAGCATGGAAGTAACTTAAAGAAGGAACGCGGTCCCTCCAACAAATACGAGTCCAAAGACCACAAGCTTCTCTAAACAGGCGGCGGAGGCGGCCGCGTATGGCGAAGTGGTGACTGTTCCCGCAGGCGGAGGCTTTGAGGTGGCAACTGGTGGCGGTGGGGTGGCGACTATAGAAGGAGCAGCGGCGGCCGGAGGCGGCGGTGGTGTCTTAGAAGGAGGAGGTGGCGAGGCATGTGATTTTGAAGGAGGTGGTGAGGCATGTGATGGAATTGGCGGTGGTGTCTGAGACGAGGCAGGAGGTGGTGAGGCATGTGATGGATTTGGGGTTGGTGTCTGAGAAGAAGGAGGAGGTGGTGAGGGGTTTGATGGAATTGGTGGTGGTGCCTGAGAAGAAGAAGGAGGTGGTGGGGGAGGTGATGGAATTGGGGGTGGTGGCTGAGAAGAAGCAGGAGGTGGTGGGGGAAGTGATGGAATTGGGGGTGGTGGCTGAGAAGAAGCAGGAGGTGGTGAGGGAGGTGATGGAATTGGGGGAGGTGCCTGAGAAGAAGGAGGAGGCGGTGAGACGTGTGATGTAATAGGTGCAGGGCTTGCTGGAGGGGATTGAACCGGCGAATCCTTGGGAGCTGCTCCTGTCACTGGGGGAGGCGTTGTAGCCTGTCCAATGCAGGGTGAGGCCATAAATGCCAAGGCGAGAATCAAGCAGAGAAGTTCATCGAACGGGGCCATGTTAAATGAAATAATAACAAGGATTTTTCAGACCAGTCTCGTGCAGGCTGGGAGATGAGGGGAGGAAGTTTAAGTCTGGAGGATAAGCATAGATGTTATATATACATATATGTTGTTAAGTTAAAAAATAAGGAAGTTCCAAAGCAGCACTTTTAGAAACAGGTAATATACCTTCCTTCAGAGAAGTAGCGATGGTCAAGTTCCAAAACACAACAACGGGAAGCAGATGATATACCTTCCTTCAGAAACAGCAAAGGAAGCAGGAATTGTTGATGGTTGATGGATGTCTGTACATATTTTGGCTATTCCAATGAGATCAAGTGAATCAAAATTGAATGGTTTTGCACGTTAATCCTTCTCGCTAAAGGCGCGGGGTCCAGTGAAAATGGGTTCAGAACATGAGATGGGATGACTTGTTTAGAAGGACGAATTGATACGGAATAGAATAACCCGATGTCGGCTTCTCCCACGGCAGTATGGTCCCATGCCGGTGTTGGGATAAGATCCTTTCTGCTTGTTTGATGGGAACAAAATAGTATCTTGAAAGGGGTAAAGGATATTGGTCTTACTTGACCTCTACTCAGATAGGTAAAGTGTAAAGTAAGATCCACAGCTGTAATCTTGATTTTCAAAAAACAAATTGGATTTAGTTGGTTAGATATAGATTGAGGATCTGACCTCTTGGCCAGGTAAGTAAAGAAATTAGGTGAAATATAAATAAAGATTTTTTATTTAATTTAAGTGAAAGTTAATTACATTAATCTTAATTTCCGAAAAATTTAGTTAAATTTTCTCAAAATAATACCAAAATTTTCATTATTTTTTAGACAAAACTGTGATTTGTTTAGACTCCACAGAAATAAAATGGTATCTTGAAAGATGTAAGTGCCATAGATAGATAGAGTATCGTTTTCTTGAGCTCTGGTCAGTTTGGTAAAGAAAGAAGGTTACCCAACATTTATTGTCAACCGGTTTTCTTCGGGTGAGCAAATAGCCGCTCATTTATTCTCAATCGGCTTTCTTCGGGCGAGTAAATACCATGCTGTAATTGTTTATCTATAATCAAAATGGACCTAAAACGGGGACAAATAGTGGAGATTAGTAACTCAGAAATAGTTGAAGACTACATATTCCATGGTGAATTGTTGCCGCAAATTAAAGCAATGAGAAAACATGTCAGTTACGAAGGAAGTTAGCAAGGGAGTGTTTTGAGAAATTTAAATAAAGGAAAAAAAATGTATATTAAAGGTAGAGAATTGTAAAATGTTGATTTAATAGTCAAACTACTGTTTGGAGATGGATACTTTGTTTCATAAATAAGAAATTTTATGCACCAATTTAAAGAAAAATAATTTATACATCAATTTGATATCTAATTTAGTTGTAACTTTAAAAATAACTACTAATAATAATATATTTTTTAATATAATGATTTATAATTATAGATTATATTTATATGAAAATAACTTAACAATTTCAAATAAATAATGATTTATAATTATATCATAGAAATCAAGTTTCGTCAATAATGATTCGTCTCTTCTATTATAGCCAAAGGAAAACGAGAAGCTCATGGTAACATGCACACTCCATTGGCTTTTCCAAACCACAACCACTACTACATGTGGGGTGTTTTAAGACATTTTTTTAAGACAAAAAAAATCTTTTGTCTTAAAAACTCACTTTTTATTTTAGGTATTTTATATTAAAATTTAATATCAATTGAATTGTCTTAAAGATAAAATTTAAGACAAAAATAGTGTAAGACAAAAATAGTTTGAGACAAAACTTTATATTTAAGACAAAAAACAATTTGAGACAAAAAAAATTAAGACAAAAAAATTTAAGACAAAAGTATTTTAAGACAAAACTTTATATTTAAGACAAAAACAGTTTGAGACAAAAACATTTTAAGACAAAACTTTATATTTAAGACAACATCACTTTGAGACAAAAAAAAAATTTAAGACAAGCAATTTGAGACAAAAATGTTTAAGACAAAAGCACTTTGAGACAAAATTATTTAAGACAATGGCGACTTAAGCCAATGACAATTAAGACTAAACTCATTTAAGATAGTTAGCAATTAAGACAAAATCATTAGCATTCGAAAGTTTGCATTGAAATATCCACGAGTGGATAGTGGATAATTATATTTTTTATTTTTAAGAATAGATATTCAAACCACATGAAATTTGATCATGTCATGATATTTATTTATTTTATATTATATTTTTCTTTTTTCATTAAAACCACATTCCAAAAATATAATAAATAAATAGATAAGAAAATATTATTTTTTGGTTGGCCACTCAAGGGAATTTGAACTTTGAATCTCATGTTTTTACATAATATAACTACATTCCAAAGTGATTGTCAATTGAGTTACATTCCATGAACTCAAATTGTTTATTTTTTTAAATATGTGCAAAAAATTAAACTAGCAATTGCACCAGATGTTGCAACAGAAACAATGTAAGGCATGAAATAGAGAAGAATCTTAACATATAAGAAATCACTGAATGATAAAAATTAGTAAACAAAACACCATTCAAAAAATTATTCAATGAAGAAGGCTCATTAGGTACAAGGGATGAAAATTTGGTTTTCAAATAGTAAATTGGCATTTGACATTCACCTATGAAACATCAGATTATTCGAAAAATGTTATGGGCACAATAACATAAATATATTAGCTATGGCAACCGGATGAGTGATCGTCCTCCTTGCATTTAAGACAATAATGAGGTATTGTCAGCCCAACTCAACGAACTGTGCGATCACCCAGATTTTCATTATGCTACAGTATGGTCAGGCTGTTTTGTCAGAGCATCGGAGGAAAGTTTATATTAAGGTAGGTGGTTTCCCTCCCGCACTTCATTCGTTTATGCACTGCTTTCTGCATGCAAACGTCTGGAGACTACAGCGGAGGAAGCCGAGTGACAATCATTCTGTCAACCTTTCAATATTGGTGGGGTATGTATCTGTTATCCTCTCTGTTTTTACAGTGCCAACTACCATGGTTTCATTTAGTTTGAAGTCTGTAATGGAAGTTTTGTTTACTTGTTCTGTTACTCCCATATTAAAACCCCCTGTGCTTCCGCGACCCCTGTACAATGTTTGCCAACTTTATGTTAATCTCCTTACTTTCAAAGAGAGAATTACCGTGGTTTCGTTCAGTTGGAAGACTGTTAAGGATGTTTCAGGTTGGTTAATGATTCCTTGCTTTGTTAATCCCTTATTGAATTTGGTTCATCTATGCTTCTGCGCTCCCTGCATAATTTTGGCCCATTTAATGTTAGTTGTTTTCGGTAAATGCTGGGATAGTTGGAGAGGGGGTCGAATTTGTTTACGCATGGTTTTTCTCTGTAGAGCTTCTAATTGGGTCAAGTTTCATAAGGGTAAGGTGTTCCATGTCACTATTATCTTCAGTCTGCAACCTAGTCTGTTCCATGCCTTCAGACCCACAGTTCCTCGGGATTGTCTTTGGAAGTGGAGGTTAGAGTTTGCGGTTCTCTACAATTTAGTCATCCATGCTGTCCCCCCACTCAGCTCATCGAATTCGTCTCTAAACCTACAAAGTTTCCATTCTCTGTCTGCTTTCAACTCTGGACCGTTATATCCCGGCTGCGTGACCACCTCCTCATGTATAAGGTGAATTAAGTTAAAGGTTATCAGGGCCATCCTTTTCTCGGACTGGTTTTTACAAAGAGACAAGCGGTCTATAGCCCTCTATTTTCTAGCTAGACTTTTTGGCTGCCGGCATTGGCTACAAAACTGGCTCTGGTGGTTTTGTTTTCATTGTTTTTATGCTACAATCGCTCTCTCTACTCAAAAAGGGTTGCGCACATACTTTATTCATATGTTTCCTCATACCTTTGATGTCCCTACCTGCTGGTTTGTGTTATTGAATAGGATCTTTTCAGCTATGGTGAAGACATGTTCCAGGTTCGAGTCTACTAAAGGAAAACAGAAAATCCAGTATGAGCCTGCCCCAAATAAACGTGGTCGTAAAACTAACCAGGAGCATCTGGAGAACTTAGCTGCAAATTATGTTAGTTCGTCAAGAAATTCGTGGTTGGGAGAGAGAAATATAGACTGATACTGAAGACAATGAAGCAGAAGTAGAGATTTTATATTTCATAACAGACCCAGGAAATACCCGTGGCCGTCTTACCTTATTCAATCAGACTATTCATACATATTGGATAGTTAAACGTCTTATAGCCAAAGCTATTCAAAGTCTCCCGCCTGTCCATACTAAGACAGACCCGACAAAGATAGAACCTCGCTTTCAGGACCTGCTGCAGGACATTCAGAACCAGTTGCACCACATCAAGATAACTCAGTACCAGGCAACAGATCGAATTAGTCGATTGGATGATCGGGTAGGCCGAATGGAGAAGCTGCTTCAACAGCTTCAACAAGTAGACATGCCTGGGTCTACTGTGAAAGACCCAGCCCCAGTCTCCTCTTTAGATGGATAGTTGTTTTCCTTATAGTGTTTTTTGATGCACTTTTTAGTTTTATATGAACTTTATTTATGTCATATGTATGTTTAATCTACAGTAGTAGGACAGGTAGCTAATGAGACTTACAGACGGATGAAACAATTTCAATTTTGGTATGCTTTTCATGTTTTCAGGTGGCCAATAGACCTGGTTTCCTACGGGCAAGTTGAGGTCACAGCCTGAATTTTATATGTTGTAGCCTGTCCTTGAATTATAAATAGAAAATAGCGTGGTCCCACACAATTTACAAAAAAAAATAAAAAAAAAATAACATAAATAGATTGTTGGGGTATAGACATGATGTATTTTAGTGATTTGTTGAGGAAGCATTGCCTGATGAAGGAGAATGCAGTGGTCCTTGAGGGAGACAAGTTGTCAGCTTCATGAGTACGGGTGGTTGTTAGCTTAAATTTTGCGAGTTTCCTTTTTTTTGGGTGTGCCACAACCTTGATCTTGCTGATATTTCATCAGCTGGCTACTAATTGAATGCCTCCTCGGAGAGCTTATACGCTAGTTGATTGAGCTCATGATAAATGTGGGTGAAGGATGACCATTCTAGCTCCTGAATGCACAGCCAAATTTGAGACATTGGGGATTGAAGCCGCACATTTTACTTATAAAACTTGCATTAGCCCGGTCAACAACTATTTGAGATTCTTGTCTCTTGCAAACTCTTCAAATTACCACAAGCACTTTCCAAGTAAAGAACAAAAAACAATGATGATAACTTGACCTTTAAATTGGAACCATGAGCCTGAATATATCTGATATGAATGAATTGAAATGAATTTATATACAAAACACAATGAAGAGCAAGAATAATCAACATATAATTAAGGAGAAACATATATTTTTTTAATGAGATCACCTAGAGATTCTCTGATAATTTGAGTGGGATTTCCTTCAAAATTCCTACGGGTATGTTTCCGGTCATATGTACAAAAAAACACGAAACATTATAGCTACGTAACTTGATCTTGCAGGAAAAATGAATTACTTCACCCAGAAAACTTTATTATGAATACCATTTTCATGTGATCTCAATATGTGGGTAAAAGTGCATTATATAAGAAAATAAAAATGTTCATGAAATTCCCATGAAAGTGATTGCATCGATCGATTTTAAGTTTGTTGTTCCATGTTGGTCTCTCTACTATAGAGTTGTGGGATAGTTGTATCATGTGACTAAACTATATTCAATAAATAATCTTGCACTTACCCTGTTTTTTCAGGAGTAGTGTATTTTTATGTGCAATTGTATGGTCTGCGATCTCCTAATTGTGAATTATCATGTATAACATATCTAATTGGATGTTAGCCAAAGTTTTCCATAGGTATAACATACCCAATTTTCACCCTATGAGGGTTGTCTTGCCCATGATCACAGAGAAATTCTGATGACAACTATAATCATGCCACTTGCAATGCTTCTTCTAGAGTTTAAAGGAAACACCTCCTTGAAGAAAAAATAAATAAATAAAACAAGAAAAAATGTTTTAACAATTTACTTAGAAAACAACTAACAACCCTTTTGAGGTGGAAAATTCTAGCCCAATTGAAAGAAGCGAGAAAACTAAAGGTATTACAGAGATAAATCAGGACAATTGTGCAACTTTTTCAAGGATGCAACAAGAACTTTTTCTGTACATAATAAGAAATTATTTGCAAACGAGAAGATACCATAGTGGGCATGCACAAGAAGAAGAACCAAAGAAATCAAATTCAATAAAGGAAGCACAACCACTGTTACACCATTTTTTGGTCATCTAACCTATTATCATTAGATGGACCCAAGTACACCATGTAAGACCAATTTTACCCTAAGTAAAATTGCCTTCACTATGTTAAATAACTTAATAAACCACACTTATTAGGTTGTTTATGGTCTAAACAGGAAACCCCAAAAGGAAATATTAAACAAACCTATATTTGTTTGATTTTCCTCATGGAATAATTAATTAAACCATAATTTAATTATTATTCCCAGTCATGTTTAACCCAAAAATAAAGAAATTAATTAGATAAACCTTTATTTATCTTATTATTTTCTAGGAATAATTATTTAAATCTTATTTAGATAATATTCTTTGTTAAATATGACCAAATCACCCACAAATAATTAAATAAATCATTATTTTTTTTATTATCTTCCAACCACTCCCTTAAAAAGATAAATAAATCATTCATTTATTTATTTTTGACTAATCAAGGGATTTGACCCAAGTCAAATTCCCTTTCCCTCCAACAAATATAATAAAATATTCCATAAAAGGTGGATCTAGATTTGGTCAACATTATTTTAATCATGCACCAAGATCTAGAATGACCCAACATTTTGTTATAAATAGGAGGGTTTTTCCCATCATTCTTCACCTTTTGTTGCCTATTAGATCACTCTAGATCTATACACTTGGTCCCATTTTTCCATCATTTGCTGTGTGAGCTCCCATTGAGCTCTATTCTTTGCATTGGGTTTTCTACACCAACAAGAGAGAAAAATCTTAGATCTGAAGTGCTGAGGACTTCCAAGAACCCATCCCATTGAGGAGAATTGGATACGCCTTCTTGTTTTCCTCCCAGGTGCCCAATTAATACAAAAATTCTTTCAAAAATTGTTCTTGTCTTGTCTATTGGTATATGGAGCAAACCCTTGTTTTTACTGCTTAATGTCTTTCCATGTATAGATCTGGTTTTTGCAGCTCTTTTCTTGTTCAACTAACCGCAGATCTGAAGATATTGGCAGCCACTTTTGTTGTTAGGGCTATTAGTTATGCGTAGCTAAAGTGGTCCTTTTTCGTACACTTCGACAAAGGATTCATATTAACAAATGGCGACTCCACACGGGGTTTAAATTACGACCGCTGTCGTTTTTCATATTCCTGCATATCCAGCTTCTTCAGACCCTAGGGTTTCTTTTCAGTTGTTTATTTTTCCTATTTTTATGTTGTTTTTCTCACATAAAACCCTAAAACATTAAAATTTCTAACTTCCGTGTGTTTCTGGCCCTATTGCGCAGGTAAGCGACATCAGCCGCAACTGAGACGACAACTTTTCCGAAAATCTGCCGCCGAGACAACCGGAACGGGAGGTCACACTTTTCAGCCCAAAAACTGCGACCTGGACCTCCAGGTCGCACTTTTCAGCCTCTTTTCTGCGACCTGCACTGAAAACAGGTCAGAACCTGCGACCTGCCAATTTTTCAGTGGTTTTTCTGCAATTTTTCTGGGTTTTGTTGAAGCTTCTGTCAGGGTTTTCCAGCCTCTGTCTCAGCCCACTTTGACCAAGTTCTGATCTGTTTTTACTCATCTAAGTGGGAACCTAGCCCCCTAGGGCTTTAGTACCCTCCACTTTTTGTGGAAGAGTTTTAGTTGTTTCAGCCGTCTGTTTTTCAGAGCTTCAACCTCCTTTTTTCCAGATCTGTTACCTCCCTTTCAGATCCATTGAAATCAGCTCTTCTACCTCTCAAATCACCTCCTGAAGATTTGTTTGGATCTACTTTTAGGGCCTCCACCTTGCCCCCTCCGTATTTTGCTGATTTCCTTCCTTTTTCCAACCACCTTGCCTTTGTCTTTTGGCTGTGATCTGCACCTCTTTTCTGCAGCTTTATCCTTTAGATCCCTGTCCCTTTTGACCTTAGATCTATTGGCCTCTTTTCCGTGTGTTTTGCCTAGATTTTTCCCTTTCTTTTCAGATTAGTTTTGAGAGACCCGCCTTCTTGGGTTAGATAGATGCACAAGTAGCTGTTATTTTTCTGTTATTTCAACATTATATACTGTTCTCTGTAGGTTTATTTTCAGTTACGCAACACACTTTTTTCTTGCTCTCAAAACAGAAAGGGTTTAAAAATTAAAATTAACGCACGCCACACACTGACCCTAAGTGAAGAAGCGCCTGGTTAACACCGCCTGGAAAAGACTCTAAAATCAATTGTCACTGCACCTTTTCTGCCCTTGACCTCACTTGATTCTGTCCGTTTTTTCCCTTGTCGGTTTCCTTCTTCCCGTCATCATTGCGCCCCCAAGGCGCCTTTCCCGGAGACTTCTTGGCCTTCACCCTCAGTTTCCGGTCGATCGACCTGCTCCGTCCCGCCGTCGTCGAGCCATTCCCCCTCCGAGTCCGCACTCCGACTCCTCTTCTGATTCATTGGGTTCTCCTTCTCCTCCTGGTTCTACCCCTTTCACCTTCACCATGTCTAGTCCAGGGCCTAATGTTAGCGGTGCTCCAGGCCCTAATGCCGGAATCACTACTAGCAGAACTGCCACAAGAACTACCTCAGCCATATTGTTGCTGCCGTACATTGCAGGCCTCAACCTCCCCGATTTCAATTAGTTGATTAATGACCCTATCCGCCATGATGTTGGTTGGCCTGCTATGCCAACCAAGCTCCCCTCCGACATCCCTAAGCTCAAAGGCCTTGCTGGAGAAGATCCAACCAATCATGTCCGATCTTTCCACATGTGGTGTTCCTCCAATTCCATTACCAATGATTCCATCCGTCTTTGTTTGTTCCAATGCACGCTTACCGGCGAAGCTTCTAAATGGTATGTTGACCAAGCCACTTCTTCCCATACCACCTTTACGACCCTTGCCCAAGCCTTTTTATCTTATTTATAGCTCCCTCTTCGATACGATACTGGCACGGAGCTCTTTACTTCATTCAAGCAAACCTCTTCGACCAGCCTTTCTGCCCATGTTCAGGAATGGCGACGAAGACGAAGCTTATGTCGAGCCCCACCCTTTAAAGATCAAGTTTACATGAACTGGTTCCTTCGCACCCTCTTAGCTCCTATCGGCAAAGATGTCACCTCTCACTTTCCTCAAACTGAAGGAGCCGCCCTCCAAATAGCCTTGAAATATGACCTGATCTACGCTCAATCTGGTTATGTTTATACCGTTCTTCCTGACCTCCCCAGGCTCGGTGGCGCTAACGCCCCAGGGGCATCTCATTCCGCCGACGGTATCATTGGAGCCCTTTCCCATCCGTACACTCAACCTCCTATGGGCTATGGTCTCCCTCAGGGAGGGGCCAGCACCTCTAGCACTCTTCCCCCTCCCGGTAGCATGTATCCAGGATATGGCATGCCTCCTCCTTTTGCCCAACCTCCTGCTTACCTCAATGTTTCCCAACCTAACCATTACCTTTATCCGTAGCCTGGTGTGCCAGCTCCTCCATCATAAGCACTTCCATCTCCCTTGCCTCCTCCAAACCCGCAACAGCACTTACAGCCCCCTCCAAGGCAAGTATTTGCACAGCAGGGCACGACTAATCCCCCTTCTTCTCAAATAAGGAGGAGAGACAATCAAAACCAATCTGCCCCTGGTACCCGTGGACCCAATCCTGGTGTGGACCCTAACACTGCCAACCAGCAACAGGGTACTCAGCCCAAGCCGGACAGGCCGCTTCGCACAAATAAGCCTTGTTCGTGTTGCGGTGTTTATGGTCATTACACCCATGATTTTCCCCTCTTACCACAGATGTGGCAGATGTGGGAGTCTCAAGCCACATTGCGAGGACAACATGCCTCCCCTCATGCTCCCCCTAATGTGGCCACTACTCAACCAGCTGTGTTTACTGATCCTTTCCCTCAGCAAGGATTCGTGGCTGCCCAACCACGACATCTGATGGCGCTCCCCTTCCTTTCTGAAACCCTCACAATTCACCAGATCTGATGCACTCAGATCCTTCCACGACCGCCGACCTTCACCTTGAGCTTCGGTCTTGCCATTTGCCCTACAGCCTCCCACTGGTGCGAACTCCACTGTGGAGTTCTACTGGATCCTCTTCGACATTCGGTGCTTACATATTCCTCGACCCAAAGTTGAGTTCGCCTGGAATTCCTAAAGGACATACGATAAGCTTGCTGTAGGTGTGCTGTTTAACCATAGTATAGTAGATGATTGGCAATCTACTTTGCCATTTCCCTGCTGAACTCCTTCGATGCGTGCCAATCCCAAAGGGCTCTACTGTATCTGCATTGTTGTGATCCTAGCATTGACCAAATGATTGTTTCAGCCTTTTAATTGGACTGTCCCACTCTTACCTTAAGTCAGCCTTCCAAATCGATCAAAATCGGAATCTTTTTTGACATTTCGGTGTATAATTGATGAGAGGGAATCCACCTGCGTGATGTCAACTTTAGTTTGGAAGCAATTCGGATCTCCTGAGTTGGCCCCTTCCATGATCACCCTTCGAGCGTGGGATTGCCACGCCTCCCAGCCCATTGGCCTCTTCTGTAATTGTCCTATCACTCTTGCGGGCAAGACTATTTGCGTTGACGTCGAAGTCATTGACGCCCCTCTAGATTACAACATTCTCTTAGGGCGGAGCTACACCTATGCTATGTATGCTGTCCCATCCGCGGTTTTCCGCAAGATGTCTTTCCCTCATAATGGAAAGATAGTCACCTGACGATTGGCATATCTTCAAACCAAAATCGGAACATCACAGAGTGGCCAGACATCTCTTCATGTCAACAAGCCTCGATTCCTTGACCAGTGTCTCCCCCGGCGTTTACAAGGATTCCTCCCTGCTTGGAACTTTTCCTCATCTCCCCCCTCCTCCTATCTTTGACCCCAGCTCATCGAATGTTTGCATGATGCAGTCGTCTCGGGCTGCTCTTAAGCAACCTGCTTCGACTAGTCAGCAACCTTGCCCTCCGCAACCTGCTCCTAGCCCTTCACCTGCAATTGGTAGTCATGAGCCTCTTTATCCTCCTGGCATGGTTCCTCCAAGCCTTAGCCATTTAGGAGCAGTCCACCGCCATTAACCCTCGATCGAGATACCATTTACTAGCTCCACACGAGGTGTACCAGTGCAGGAGTGTGTGCCCTCTCTTCACAACGCCCTTGAAGTTCTGTTTAGTACCTTGATCCTCAGCCACCTTGCTGACGAGGACCCAAACCCTTATATTTCTTTACGGGGCCAGTTCGACCGGTCCCACGACCTCTCCCGCTTTACATCAGTGCCTGATCACCTCAACGGAGCCACCTCTGTTACCGGCTGTAGTGAATAAGGAAAAGCGTGGGGGCATCAAGATGGAGCCCATGACAAACCCTACTCCTCCTAAGCCTCCAAAGCATACCATCCAGTGTGCTTTGTGTGATGTTGTCGGTCACGCCTCCCATACCTGTCATGAATTGCTTCATCTCAAGCCCATGGTTAATGTCACGTTCCCTGAGTCCGCGGTCCCAGAAGCCTCTGTTCCTTTCGCGACCGTGGCCAAGAACCCCAAGACTATTCACACCAACCACCCCTATTCTTTGTGTGATATCCATGGCCATTACACCCATCTTTGTCCCCGCCTTGAGGACTTCCGCACCTCTATCGCCGCGGTCCACCAATTCGAGGCCAAGCGCAATGAGTCCACCTCTCCCCTATTTGTGCATTCTGCTTCAGCAGAACTACCAGATATGACTGCTCCCATTGACATTCCCCCTCCTGATGTCGAGATGACGGAGCCTTCGTCCAACATTTTTTACCTATCATCATCCATGAGACCCTCAGAGGGTGTTAAAGCCACGAATCCTCCCTGTTGTTTAACAAACCTTGTTTGATCATCTTGGGCTCAGCTGTAGGTAGATCCTTTATCTACTTACTCTTCGGTCACCCTTGGCAGAAGATCGCATGCCAACCTCTCCCTGTGTCCTGATGATTTAGGTCCACTTCCACCCACGTCAGGAGTGATGCTGTGCACAGTCACCCATCTTCTATCGCGATGACGACATTTATGGAAAAAATCCCCACACCTGGCGTTTCTCTATTCCCCCTTACATCGAACCCCGAGCGTTCCACACCACATCCTGCTCTCTCCTAGTGTATCTGATAGTGTTAGATTAGTCTACGATATTCTTTATGTTAGAAAAGACCTCTGAGTCCCATATCTGCTTGATTCACTCGGGATGATACCCCTTATCGTTCCCTCATCTTACATCAGCAACCCAGTCTCTTAGACATTATTGTTGACCAACCTATAGCTTTTCTACGAGAGCATCAGTTCATTATCTCCAAATCCTGTTTTTGGGATAGTGACACCAGGTATGCCAACTTAGAAACTTAAAGTCCATTTGATCCCAATATGCAGTACCAAAAGAGATTGGTAACTCTCCATTTCCTTTCTCAAACTGCATAACCATAACAAGAACAAATGGCACACCACATCATTAAAATGTGTTTAGATTCCCCTTTTTCTAAATACATTTTTGCATGACCACACCATGCGAGGGGGCACCCATGCCCCTCAACCATAACCCTCCTCACCTCATTTTTGGAGAGGAGGCTATCTTACCGATCGAGTGTGAAATCCCTTCCCTTCATCTGACTGTTGCACTTCTCCCTGACACCCAACCTATAAAACAACGACTTATCCTACTTGAGCGTGCCTCTGAAGACTGCCGTGTTGCATTGCAAACCATAGAAGCGGCCAAGAAATGCACCAAAGCTCAATATGACCGAAAATTCCAGCCTCGTCCTTTTCACGAAGGCGACCTTGTTCTAGTATATGACCAGGCCCATGATGTCCTTGGTCACGGGAAGTTCGACTCATTATGGCTAGGCCCTTACGTCATCAGTAAGGATCTTGGTAAGGGGGCATACTTTTTATAGGACTTCGAAGGCAATCCTCTTCCTCATCCTCGCAATGCACTCTATCTTAAGAAATATTACCCTTAGCATTTCCCTTCTGAGATGCGTGTTTTATTTTCTGTTAGATAGCCAGCATCTTTTTTTTTTTTTTTTTGTACTTTCATCCTTCTCCAGGACCTATTTTGTCCAAGAAGGGCCACTTCACCTCCACTTTAAATCGAATCTCCTCACTTACGACACTTGTACTTGGGGCACTACTTCACCTCCATACTTGTCCATGTTCGTGTCGATTTTCGTCATGAGTTCCCACCTTGTACTCATGTTTTCATGGTCCCCCATTGGGCCTTTACTGTGTGGTAGCACCATCGAGTCACCCTTGTTTAGCGCATCCAAGTTGAGTCATCATCGCATTGATGGAGTCTATCCCAAGTCCCTTTGCACCCCGCCATAGCCTTCCATCCTTCATTGCTTGGTCTCTCTCTTGTGTCGCACATTATGACCTTCAGTCCCACTGTCCCCTATCCCTTATGATATTGTGTCAGTAGCTGCCATGTCATTCATGCCCTTTATGCTCTAACAAGGGAAGTCGTCCATTCGCTACTCAGTCCTTTCCATTTCCCTATCATCATTAGTGTCAGTGTGTCCGTCTCTCTACTATTTTCTCTCGCGCCTTAGTTGAGGATTTCTCATTACCTCACCTATGGCAGACCTCCTTCTGTCGACATCAGCTCATTCATTCTAGAAGCCAGGTCTAGAGGGTGGTGTACCTTGGTTACAACTTCCACTCTTGTTTGGTGCCTTGGATCAGGCAAAGGGATCTCTCATTTCCCTTTGACTTGATTGTTTCTCCAGCTCCTTTCAGCATGAACGAGATCCATATACTTGATGGTTCAGTGATACAGCAGCAACTCTTGATGATTCCTGGGAGTGTGTGAGATGTCTCAACCCTCATGAGGGGGTGGCCCTGTAGGTAGCCCCCCACATGCCCGGATGACCTCTTCCTTGCAGCCTTCGATGTAGCTCCAGATAGTTGATGATGTTGGCCTTAGCCACTTGCAGCGTCTCTTTGATTTGCATGTATCAGCCAGATTTTGTGAGCCCTTCCCCATTTACAGGGAGCATTTGGGTTGTATTTATCTCATGTACTCAGATATTATTGTACCATTCCTGGCTGTTATCCCAGGCACAGCATTTATGTGGGATTCCTCATTGTATTTTTATCTGGCTCATGATTATGTCGGCTGTAATCTATGGTTCGGTCCCTTTTTTACTGGACACACTATTCTTTTGTACTTTGTCTCGGCGGGCATAGGTATGCCTCCCCCGCCGCCTTCAGCACAAGCACCCTCTCATAAAAAGAGACTTGTTGCACCTGCGAGTCTCGTCTCCTCAGGGTCTAGTTCTTCAGCACACTATCTACCTTGCATTTCTCTCTCTGACTTCCCTTTTGTTGTCTGGTGATTGAGTTACTAACGTGCTTCGGTCATACGATTTGCTCACGACACTCGCACGCTGGGTTGCAGGGGGCAATGCAGCACACCATTTTTTGAGTCATGCTTGTTATCATTATATGGACAAGTACCCACCATATGAATAAATTTTAAGCTAAATTGCTTTCACTATGTAAAATAACTTAATAAACCACATTTATTAGGATGTTTATGGTCTAAACAGGAAACCCCAAAAGGAAATATTAAACAAACCTATATTTGTTTGATTTTCCTCATGGAATAATTAATTAAACCATAATTTAATTATTATTCCTAGTCATGTTTAACCCAAAACAAAGAAATTAATTAGATAAACCTTTATTTATCTTATTATTTTTCTAGGAATAATTATTTAAATCTTATTTAGATAATATTCCTTGTTAAATATGACCAAATCACCCACAAATAATTAAATAAATCATTATTTATTTAATTATCCTTCAACCACTTCCTTAAAAAGATAAATAAATCATTTATTTATTTATTATTAACAAATAAAGGGATTTGACCCAAGTCAAATACTTTTTCCCTCCAGCAAATATAATAAAATATTCCATAAAAGGTGGATCTAGATTTGGTTAACATTATTTTAATCATGCACCAAGATCTAGAATGACCCAATATTTTGTTATAAATAGGAGGGTTTTTCCTACCATTCTTCACCTTTGTTGCCTATTAGATCACTCTGGATCTATACACTTGGTCACCATTTTCTGCCATTTGCTGTGTGAGCTCCCTTTGAGTTCCATTCTTTGTGTGGGTTTTCTACACCAACAAGAGAGAGAAATCTTAGATCTGAAGTGCTGAGGACTTCCAAGAACCCATCCCACTGAGGAGAATTGGATACGTCTTCTTGTTTTCCTCCCAGGTGCCCAATTAATATAAAAATTCTTTCAAAAATTGTTCTTGTCTTGTCTATTGGTATATGGAGAAAACCCTTGTTTTTACTGCTTAATGTCTTTCCATGCATAGATTTGGTGTTTTGCAGTTCTTTTCTTGTCTAACTAACCGCAGATCTGAAGATATTGGCAGCCACTTTTGTTGTTAGGGCTATTAGTTATGCGTAGCTAAAGTGGTCCTTTTTTGTACACTTCAACAAAAGATTCATACTAACAACCACCACTCCAAACTTGCTTCTCTAAAACACATACAACCACAATAAATCCCACTGAAGCTTACAAATTTATCAAGCCCTAATTAACTTACTAACAAATTCAACAAGCCAACATGCTACAATTTATTGGGTCACCCCCAAATCAATTAGTAATTATATCATGGATGTACATTTTTTTTTAATTTTATTTAAAAGGTTGAAATTCTCTCAAAAGCATATAGAATATATCCAAGAGTTAAAAAAATCAAAATTTTGCCTACCTCCACAAGGTATCATCACACCCCGGATAGGTGACAACATACAAGTCTAAATATTCTACCTCTAAGTCTCAATGGCACTTCAACATGTCAATAGCATACTTGAAACAATGCTTAATGAGTTTTTTCTATTGGCTAAAGAGATGTACATCAATCCATCCAAAAATCAACACCATAAATTGTGTTAAATAGTTCATAGTGTTATTTAAAATATTACAATATGGTGTTATATTAGCTCACATATTCCTTGAATATTTGAAAGCCAAACTGCCTTAGCACAGTAGACGAGAAAGATCTGTACTCTAAAAGACAAAAAAAGACAACAAACTAAAATAGGAACTTTAACTCTAATTCAGACACTTCATTCTTAGCAACATGATATCTAATGAAGATGATATGTGGAAAAGAAGGCTTCATATATTGCCTATCACATGTCAAACCGAGTGAACAAGTACATGCATAGAACACATAAGAAATAAGGTTCATAGATCGACTTGTATTATATGGTTTCAAACCCTTCTTGTCTCCTTCAAGGGGGTTTTTTGAGGTCTTCAAAAAGACTTCCTTTTGCTAACCAAATGGATTGTTTCTTTCACACATGTATGGAAACGTAATTTCCAAATCATATTGTAATAGATTCATAAGGTGATATTATTGGTATTAACTATACCTTATTTGGAGACATCATTTTTATTGTAGGGGTTGGTACCTTTCAATTGGATGTGGTTGGTGATGTGAATACTACTCAACCTCTAGTAAAGATTCATACTAACTCTAACAAGCTTATGGATGCTTGTTTACAAAGGGAGATGCCTCTAAACTTAACTCATTGGATTCTTTGTTTGTTCATGCTAATTATTGTTCTCAACTTTCCTTCTCCAAGGGGTTGAGACTATTTTCTTCATTTATTTTACATGGCCCGGTGAAAGAAGAAGAATGGAGATTGTCTACACATCTTTTCCATTTCGCTAAGTTACAAATAAAAAGAGTCAAATTCTATAGCCAATAGACTAATAGCCTCTTGATACACCTTTAGTGAGCTATGCATAGCTCTCACCTATCACTGTAGCTTAATGAAATGACATCTAATAGCTCCAAGACACCATTTTAAATGGACTAGTTGTAAAGTTGTTGTTAAATTATCGCCTCCAAATGTTCAATTATCATGAATTTTTGGGGAGGGGGATCTTTTGGTGTATTGAATGGGGCAAGGGGGCATAAGGGTAGCATGGATGGGTAGAAGTGAGAGGTTCGAGCATGGTTTATGGAGATATATAATCCTAACATTATAGAATGAGAAGGAGCCTTAGGGTCTTATGGCATAGGGGCTATGGGACCTATAGGTAAGGCAATGAGAGAAATTGATAGGGGAAACCCCAATAGTTTTGAGAGGGGGATTTGGGGCCACACTATCACAACCCATACGCACTTAACCCTTAACCACTAAAATACCTATCCCTTTAACCCCAAATCCACAATCCCTTAACCCCTACACCCATAAATCATAACAAATTAACCCCTTGATCCCTTAAACCCAAAGCCACTAAACTCTAACCCCCAAATTAGAATCCTTGAACCCCATAAACCCTAATCCCATATCCTCTTAAACCTTGACCCTTAACCCATGACCCCTAACCCCTAAACTCATTAACCCCTAACCCCTTAACTCGCTGACACTTGAATACCATAACCCTTAGGTACTTAACCCCTGAATCCCCTGACATGTAATCCATTGATGGTTAATATTTAACCCCTGAATACCTTAACCACTAATCGATTAACCTCTAACCCTTAAACCCCCTATACCTCAACACCCTAACCTCTAAATCCCATAAACCCTTAACACCTTTCTCATAAACCCTTAAACCCCTTAACTCCTAGAACCCCTTATCCTTTCTCCCAAACCACAGGTGCTCCAACACTAATATTCTTGGGCATATTATGCGTTTTCCTGCTAACCGCTCCAAATACAACCTTTAAGAACTAGTAGGGTCCAAGGAAAAGAGCTACAAGTTCCCCAAATCTGATATACATTTTATGGAAAATCACACTTCCCCAAAATGTGGTGAGGCATGTGATGGAATTGGCGGTGGTGTCTGAGATGAGGCAGGAAGTGGTGAGGCATGTGATGGATTTGGGGGTGGTGTCTGAGAAGAAGGAGGAGGTGGTGAGGGATTTGATGGAATTGGTGGTGGTGCCTGAGAAGAAGAAGGAGGTGGTGGGGGAGGTGATGGAATTGGGGGTGGTGGCTAAGAAGAAGCAGGAGGTGGTGGGGGAAGTGATGGAATTGGGGGTGGTGGGTGAGAAGAGGCGGGAGGTGGTGAGGGAGGTGATGGAATTGGGGGAGGTGCCTGAGAAGGAGGAGGCAATGAGACATGTGATGTAATAGGTGCAGGGCTTGCTGGACGGGATTGAATTGGCGAATCCTTGGGAGCTTCTCCTGCCACTGGGGGAGGTGTTGTAGCCTGTCCAATGCAGGCTGAGGCCATAAATGCCAAGGCGAGAATCAAGCAGAGAAGTTCATCGAACGGGGCCATGTTAAATGAAATAATAACAAGGATTTTTCAGACCAGTCTCGTGCAGGCTGGGAGATGAGGGGAGAAAGTTTAAGTCTGGAGGATAAGAATAGATGTTATATATACATGTATGTTGTTAAGTTAAAAAATAAGGAAGTTCCAATGCAGCACTTTTAGAAACAGGTAACATACCTTCCTTCATAGAAGTAGCGATGGTCAAGTTCCGAAACACAACAACGGGAAGCAGATGATATACCTTCCTTCAGAAACAACAAAGGAAGCAGGAATTGTTGATGGCTGATGGATGTCTGTACATATTTTGGCTATTCCTATGAGATCCAGTGAATCAAAATTGAATGATTTTGCACGTTAATCCTTCTCGCTAAAGGTGCGGGGTCTAGTGAAAATGGGTTCAAAACATGAGATGGGATGACTTGTTTAGAAGGACAAATTGATACGAAATACAATAACCAGATGTCGGCTTCTCCCACGGTAGTATGGTCCCATGCCGGTGTTGGGATAGGATCCTTTCTGCTTGTTTGATGGGAACAAAATAGTATCTTGAAAGGTGTAAAGGATATTGGTCTTACCTGACCTTTACTCAGATAGGTAAAGTAAGATCGACAACTGTAATCTTGATTTTCAAAAAACAAAATGGATTTAGTTGGTTAGATATAGATTGAGGATCTGACCTCTTGGTCAGGTAAGTAAAGAAATTAGGTGAAATATAAATAAAGATTTTTGATTTAATTTAAGTGAAAGTTAATTACATTAATCTTAATTTCCAAAAAATTTAGTTAAATTTTCTCAAAATAATACCAAAATTTTCAAATTTAGTTAGATTTTCTCAAATAATACCAAAATTTTCATTATTTTTTTAGACAAAACTGTGATTTGTTTAGACTCCACAGAAATAAAATGGTATCTTGAAAGATGTAAGTGCCAGAGATAGATAGAGTATCGTTGTCTTGAGCTCTGGTCAGTTTGGCAAAGAAAGAAGGTTACCCATCATTTATTGTCACCCGGTTTTCTTCGAGTGAGCAAATAACCGCTCATTTAGTCTCAATCGGCTTTGTTCGGGCGAGTAAATGCCATGCTGTAATTGTTTATCTATAATCAAAATGGACCTAAAACGGGGACAAATAGTGGAGATTGGTAGCTCAGAAATAGTTGAAGACTACATATTCCATGGTGAATTGTTGCCCCAAATTAAAGCAATGAGAAAACATGTGAGTTACGAAGCAAGTTCACAAGGGAGTGTTTTGAGAAATTTAAATAAAGAAAAAAAATGTATATTAAAGGCAGAGAATTGTAAAATATTGATTTAATAGTCAAATTATTGTTTGGAGATGGATACTTTGTTTCATAAATAAGAACTCTTATACACTAATTCAAACAAAAAAAAATTATACATCAATTTAATATCTAATTTAGTTGTAACTTTAAAAATAACTAATAATAATAATATATTTTTTAATATAATGATCTATAATTATAAATTATATTTATATGAAAATAATTTAACAATTTCAAATAAATAATGATTTATAATTATACCATAAAAATCAAGTTTGGTCAATAATGATTGGTGTCTTCTATTATAGCCAAACGAAAACGAGAAGCTCAGGGTAACATGCACACTCCATTGGCTTTTCCAAACCTCAACCAAAACACTTGAAGAGGAAAAAAAATAGTTTACGAATAGTTTAGAACAAATCATGTGATCAAACCCCTTAGCTCTAAAGAGTATCAATATACTCGCACATCAACCCGTTGAAATGATAAATATTGTTCAACGAGTAAATTAAATCATCGTCCTTTCCTAATGTGTGCAGCTTGGTCATTGTCTATAAATATTGTATGCAACGATGTTTTCATTTGTTGTCTTGTGGTTATAAACTTTTTGTTCTTTTGAAGTTGAATCCTACGCACACAATTCTATTTATGTTTTTGAAAAAGAATGTTTCCATGAAAATGAAAATATGTCAAAAGAAAAAGTAGACACTAAATCGTAATACTAAATTCATGGCATGGATGATGGGGGTGCTGTTCTCTTCTTTAGGTTGAATCTTACGCCTCCGATCTTTTTAATATTAAAAAAATATATATTAAGGAAAAGTGATTTTAAATAATAAATATTGTAATCTCTTTTTATATATATATATACTTTTTAAAGAAACATACAAAATTTATGGATTTTATATATCAATAAACAAGAGAATCTCATACACTAATTTGGTATAGTAGTAACTTTAATAATAATAATAATAATATGGTATTGCTTTCATCTTTTCTTTTCAATGTATTTGTTAGTTATTTTATTGAGGGTTAGCTTTTCAAAATTCAATTAGTATGTTTTTAGTTAATAATTAATGTGTTATTATTATTAGTATTATTATTTAAATGTATTACATGCTAACTGGCTTGATTTTTAAAGTATTTTTGAAATAAAAAGAGATTAAAATTAATGAGAAATGATAATTTTTTAGATTTTCATCACATTTCTTTAGGTAAACTCAAAGTGGAATTAAATGACTTTAGTTTCGGAATTAGAGAAAATCTTATGGTTAAGAATAAAATCTTGAATATGTATACAAAATATGATCATGAGGGTAAGCTTGAATATGTATACAAAATATGATCATGAGGGTGTCTAAAGAATTGAACATGTGACATCTTAATAGAAAAAGTGCTTACAGAATAAGGACTTGAGAAATTGGGCTAACCCTCAAAGTTAAATAGTTAACTATCAGATTAATTATATAAAATGAAATACATTTTCCAGAATGTTGAGATTCAACAAGATGACGAGCTTAGTGAAAAGTAACCACCTTCACTAAGTGGGGCCCACAAGCTATTTTTAGGTGTATGTCTATTTTGGTGAGCATATTCTATAAGTTGCAGGATGCTATTTGTAGATGGTTGGTCAAATGTGGAAAATAGATGAAATTCTATTTTTAGAATATTGGGCGAAGTCTATTTATAGATCGTCGATCTAAAAATAGATGCATGTCGACTATTATTAGCTCTTAATAATAATCCGACAATAAACATCAATTTATTCTCTTGGAGCACTTTATTTCAGCAAACAGATTTGGAAAATCAGTAGGCTGAAGGAATTACGCAATTCCTAGGGTTTATTGGTGTCTCATGCATGAGGACTGTGTTAGACCTGAAGTGGAAAAGTTATGACAGAGTGGGAAGAGTATTTTATGGAGTTGTTATTCAGTTTAACTCAGTTAATGGAGTTAAACTCAGTTGAGCTAGTTGTATCTAGTTTAACTGAAAGATACACTAGTGAGAGTTAAGTGAATTAATTAGTTAATTAATTCACAACTAATAACTCACTAACAACTGAACAGAGAACCACTGGAGAGATAGGTGAAAGGGTAATATGGACTATCTGTTGTGACTATAGTGATGCATTCAATGCATCTGACACACATTGGAGTTTCCAATGAGGATTGCGTAGTCAAGGAAAGGCAAATTCGAATTCATTATGAGGTCTTCTTCAGCAAGTATTGCGTAGTGGAGGCAGACTGTTAGGAGGCAAGAAATTGGTGCATGGAGATGCAAATTTCTGCATGACAGTGTGTAATGAATCTACATTGTACTGAGAGCTTGATGTACTAAGCTTTGTATGAGATTATTACATGATTCTATTGATATACATAATATATGATAGTTGGGGATTTTTAGCTTTAAGATTTCCTGTTAAACAATTGTGTTATGTGCGATTGAATTGATTCACATGTGTTTGCAATTGAGTTTGAAATTTCCGCAACTTTAATAGTGGAAGGATTTTGTATTTTTCAAGAAGATAAATATTGTGAAATCAGGAGGATCCGGTAATACATCAATATTAATAAATTTCTACATGGTATCATAGGAGTATTGATTACTGGAGATTGAAATTGTGAATAATCGCCAAGTTTTATGCTGGTGGACAATTCGTATTTGCTGCAGAAATTTCTTGGTGCGACAGTTGAGTATTCATTGAAATGTCTTTCAATGGGTTGCGATTGCTTTTTGCCCTTGATGGTAGCTCGAATTACATATTCTGGAAGGATAGGATGGAGGTGGTGCTTGAAGATAATGGGATGAAGGAGTTCATCGATAGAGATGTTCCTAAGCCGGCTTCTAGCGATGTTGCAAGACGTGACGCATGGCAAAAGAAGGTAGAAAAGACAAGAAAAATTATGTTGGAAGGTGTGAAGGACCATATTGTGTCAAGCCTTCATGGAAAAACCACTCCATTTTCAATTTGGAAGGATTTGACAGATATTTTCCAAAGGAGCAGCGACCATAGGAAGTTGCCGCTGAAAGATAAGTTCAAAAAAATAAAAATGGACAAGGGCGACAGTATTCCAAAATATCTCACGAAGTTTGTCCACTGTGGGGATGAATTGGGAAGTGTGGGGATTACTTTTGATTATGAGGACTTGGTGAGCTTGGCTCTCCTTGGGCTTCCGAAAGAGTTAGCATAGCTACGAAGACTCTATCAATGGATGGGAGGAACTGCTGGGTTGGGAGCGACTTTGGTCGGATATTGTGCAGGATGAGATAAGGCAAAGTACCATGGATGAATCTTCATCAAATAATGATGATGAAGAGAATTGTGCTTTGGCTACCAAAGCAAGGAAAGGAAAGGGGAAGAAATCCCATCCAAAATTTGAAGCTAAAGGCAAGAAGCTGGATTTGTCCGAAGTGAAGTGTTTTCACTATCACGAACATGGGCATCTCGCCACTAACTGCACACAAAAAAAGAAGAACAATAAGGGTGTTGGAGCTATAGCCGAAGATGCCTTAGCCTCGCAATTTGAACTTGATTTCTCTTTGATCGCATGCTTGGTTTCAAGCTCAATGGGATCGATGTGGTATCTTGATAGTGGTGTGTCTTTCCATATGACAAGAGACAAGGAGTTGTTTAGTGACTTGGAGGAGAAGGATCTCCAAATGCATATAGATATGGGCGACGACGGTAGATACAGTGCGACTGACATTGGAACCATTACCTTTTAGAAGGAGTCAGGTAAACTATTTCTCTTGAAATATGTTATACATGTTACAGGTCTGAAGAAAAACTTGGTCTCGGTCGCAATGTTGGAAGACAGAGGTTATGACGTTGTTTTTAGTGAGGGAAAAGATTTCCTGCGACATAAAACAACGGTTCAAACCGAGAGGATAGGGACTTGAGTTAAGAATCTCTACAAGATTGAGGTGGATGGTTGCGCTACAATGATGGGAAAAGCAGAAGAAGTGGTGAGCCGGGATGAGGGCGAGCTATGGCACAGGAGATTGGGCCATCTTCACCATGGTGCCTTGAAGATTTTGCAGCAGATTTCTACTGGAATTCCCAAGGGTACACTTGCGCAGTTAGATCACTACAAGGGTTGTATTATGGGTAAGTTTGTGAAGACCACCTTTCATGAGAAGGAGAATCGTGCTTCGGTGATCCTGGAGAGAATTCACACAGATGTGTGTGGACCTTTCTCAATTGCTTCAACAACAAAACACAATTATTATGTTATATTTGTTGATGACTGTTCTCCTAGATGATGGATCTTCTTCATGCAGAAGAAGAGCGAAACATTCTCATATTTCTGTGAGTTTAAAGCATTGGTGGAGAAGGAGTCAGGGAAGCAAGTGAAGGCTCTATGGAGTGATAATGGTCGTGACTACAACTTGAACGAATTCAAAGAATTCTATAGAAAATAAGGAATTCAAAGAGAACTCATAGCGCCTCATAACCCACAGCAGAATGGGGTCGTGGAGAGGAATAACAGAACGATCGTGGGTGTTGCACGAGCTATGCTGCATAACCAAGGCCTACCGATGCACTTGTGGGCGGAAGCATGCAACACTGCGGTTTATGTGTAAAATCGTTGTCCTCATAGAGTACTTGGCATGAGTACACCTGAAGAAGCTTTTACTAGTAAGAAGCCTGATATTTCTCATTCGAATATTTTTGGCTCATCTGTTTACATTCATGTGACAAAGGACGCCAGGAAGAAGCTGGAGCCGACTACAGAAGTTGGGATATTTGTGGGGTACACAGAAACACCCTATAATTATTGTGTGTATTTTCCAAATAGTCGAATGAATGTGGTGTGACAGGATATAAAATTCAATGAGGTGAAAGCCATGAAGTTGTCGCTTGAGAGGGAGCTACACTTGCATGCAGAGGAGGAACGTCTTGTTCCCAAAGATGAGCCTCTAGATGTGGATCAGCCATAGGAGAAGATTCATGGAGTGAAGGAGTCCACTCATGCAAAACCAAACATCAGACCTAGCAGAAAGTGTACCACAGAAGCTGAGAGATTGAAGCTTGATGCGGCAGAGAATGTAGGCGTCCCTACATCACAGCGTAGATAGAGACAGTCACCTTACCGATTTACTAGATACATGGCTCTTATGAGAAAGTGTTTCGTGATAGAGCCATCTTATTTTGAAGAAGCAGTGTAGGAGCCCACATGGGTAGATTCCATGGTGGAGGATTATGAATCCATTGTCAGAAATAGTGGTTGGGAGATTATTCCCAGGCCAATGGGTAAATCAGTGGTAGATTCAAAATAGATCTACAAGGTAAAGCAAGCTGCTGATAGGAGCGTCAAGAAGTATAAGGCAAGATTTGTTGCCAAAGGCTTCTCACAGATTGAGGGGATTGATTATGAAGAAACCTTTGCACCCGTCCCATGGTATTCTTCCATAAGGACCATCCTTGCTCTCTCAGTGCAGGTGGGTTGGCACATTCATCAGATGGATGTGAAGACTGTGTTCCTTAATGGGATCATTAAGGAAGAGGTGTACATTGAGCAGCCTGAAGGATTTGAGATCTTCAGTAGGGAGTCGCATGTGTGCAGAATCAAAAGATCGATGTATGGGCTGAAGCAAGCACCACATGCTTGGTACACACGGATCGACAACTATTTCACTGGACTTGGCTTCACCAAGAGTGAGGCGGATGCAAACCTGTACCAAATTTTGGTGGAGGGTAATATTTTTATAATTGTTCTTTATGTTGATGATTTAATACTAATGGGTGATGAGCAATTGATACACTCATTCAAGGAAGATCTTGGAAAGGAGTTTGAGATGAAGGATTTGGGCCTCCTTCATTATTTCCTTGGATTGGAAATATGGCAGCAAGAAGGTGAATTGTTTGTGTCTCAAGGAAAATATGTTCAGGAGATACTTGGTAAGTTTCACATGGAGGACTGCAAGCCCATGGATACTCCTCTTCCAGGAAATTGGAGGAAAGAGGATGCTACATCGGTAGAGGTAGTGGATGACACTATTTATCGACAGTTGGGGGGTTCACTCATGTATTTAGTTAATACAAGACCGGACATATGCTATGCGGTGAACCAACTTTCACAAGCGATGGGTAAGCCTACCAAGCTCTTTTGGAAGGCAAGAAAGCATGTCCTGAGGTATCTTAGTGGCACATCTGAGTATGGCTTATGGTACAGACAGACGGATGAGGTGAAGTTGCATGGCTTCACTGATGCAGGTTGGGTACGCATCCCAACGGACAGAAAGATCACATCCAGAGGGGTTTTCAGTATCGGATCTATAGAAATTTCTTGGTACAGCAGGAAACAAATATCCATGGCACTCAGTTCAACAGAAGCAAAATACATGGCAGCAATTCAAGCTGCATGTGAGGCTATCTGGATGAGGAAGATCCTGGTTGGTTTGTTCGGTTCACATTTAGATCCTACAGTGATACACTGTGATAATCAGAGTTGCATTAAAATATTGATTAATCTCGTGTTTCATGATAAATCTAAACATATTGATATCTGATATCATCATATCAAAAATTGTGTGCAGCGGAAGATCATGTTGCTTCAGTACATTCCTACGGAAGATCAAGATGCAGAAATTCTGATGAAGGCGATGGCAAGAGCAAATTCAAGTACCATAGAGGCAGGATCAGGGTGAAGGATAATCCCTATCATGTTGAGAGGGAGTGTTGAGATTCAACAAGATGACGAGCTTAGTGAAAAGTAAGAACCTTCACTAAGTGGGGCCTGGAGGCTATTTTGAGTTGTATTTCTATTTTTAGACATGGTGAGCATATTTTATAAGTTCCAGGATGCTATTTGTAGATGGTTGGTCAAATGTGGAAAATAGATGAAATTTTATTTTTAGAATATTGGGCGAATTCTATTTATAGATCGTCGATCTAAAAATACATGCATGTTGATTATTATTAGCTCCTTATAATAATCCGACAATAAACATCAACTTATTCTCTTGGAGCACTTTAATTTAGTGAATATATTTGGAAAATCAGTGGGCTGAAGGAATTACACAATTCCTAGGGTTTATTGGTGGCTCATGCATGAGGACTCTATTAGAACTGAAGTGGAAAAGTTACGACAGAGTGGGAAGAGTAGTTTATGGAGTTGTTGTTCAATTTAACTCAGTTAATGGAGTTAAACTCAGTTGAGCTAGTTGTATCTAGTTTAACTGAAAGATACACTAGTGAGAGTTAATTGAATTAATTAGTTAATTAATTCACAACTAATAACTCACTAACAACTGAACAAAAACCACAGTTAACTATAGTGCATGTCAGTTCCAGTGGAGACGCAGTGGAGAGATAGGTGAAAGGGTAAGATGGACTATCCGTTGTGACTATAGTGATGCATTCAATGCATCTGACACACATTGGAGTTTCCAATGAGGATTGCGCAGTCAAGGCAAGGAAAATTTGAATTCATTCTGAGGTCTTCTTCAGTAGGTATTGCGGAGTGGAGGCAGGTTGTCAGGAGGCAAGAAATTGGTGCATGGAGATGAAAATTTCTGCATGACAGTGTGTAATGAATCTACATTGTACTGAGAGCTTGATGTACTAAGCTTTGTATGAGATTATTACATGATTCCATTGATATACATAATATATGATAGTTGGGGTTTTTTATCTTTAAGCTTTCCCGTTAAACAATTGTGTTATGTGCGATTAAATTGATTCACATGTGTTTGCAATTGAATTTTAAATTTCCGCAAGTTTAACAATGGAAGGATTCTGCATTTTGCAAGAATATAAATATTGTGATATTAGGAAGATCCAATAATACATCATTATTAATAAATTTCTACACATAACAAGCATACAATCATTAGCTGACAATTGTTTGTAAATAATAAAAAAATGGAAAGCTTTTATGAATAGCCACAACAAGTGTAAGAGATTTATAGATACATACTTTTTTTACACTTAATTAAAAAAGATGACTTACCTATATTCAAATCCATTCTACCAAAGTATATAAGAAAATCCATCCATTCAAAAGACACACATTAGTCAAATAAAAAAAATTTACGAGTTTGCACATGCAAACTCCTTATATTGGCATTGATGTCAAAAAGGTCTTGGCGTTGTTCATCATACGCATATGTCTACATCATGATGTGTGATTAGTATTTGGTTATTGGAGTGTTCATATTGATGGTCTTGTTAGTTGTCATTGATGTCAACATACTTATGACTGGACCTAGTGCAAGTGATTTGGAGATATTGTTGCAAAGTAGATATGGATTCCACATGTGATGATTGGATTGAGGTTTATATGCTGTCTTGATTGAAGATGTTGTTGTTGAAGGTGGTTTGATTGATGCTACATGTGTTGCATATGCTTCTACATGTGTTGGAAGTGTTACACAAATTTTGGTCATCTAACCTGTTACTATTAGATGGGCCAAAGTACACCATGGAAGACCAATTTTACCCTAGTCAAATTGTTTTCAGTGTGAAATATAACTTAATAATCCATAATTTATTAAGTTGTTTATGGTCTAAACAGGACACCCCATGAGGAATAATTGAATAAATTCTTATTTGTTTGATTTTCCTCAAGGGATAATTAATTAAACCACAATTTAATTAATATTCCTGGTCATATTTAGCCCAAAACATGAAAAGTAATTAAATAATATTATTTATCTTATTATTTTCTAGGAATAATTATTTAAAACATCATTTAAATAATATTCCTTGTTAATTTGACTAAATCATTTATAAATAATTGAATAAATTATTATTTATTTAATTATTACTCAACCACATTCTTAAAATAATAAATAATTTATTTATTTATTTATTATTTACAAATAAAGGGATTTGACCAAATTCAAATTATTTTTGCCTCCAACAAAAATAATAAAATATTCCATAGAAGTTGGATCTAGATTTGGTTAATAATATTTTTATTATGCACCAATATCTAGACTAACTCAATATTTTGTTATAAATAGAAGGGTTTTTCTATTTATTCACTACCTTTTGTTGCCTAGAAATCACCCTTGATCTATACTTTTGGTCTAACTTTGATCCTCTCGTCATTGTCATGTTTTTCTACTTTTTTCTTGTGAGCTCCCTTTGAGTTCCATTTTTTTCTGGGTTTCCTGCACCATCACGAGAAAGAGTTCTTAGATCTGAAGCACTGATGACATACAAGAACCCATCCCATTGAGGGGGACTGGTAACATCTTTCTATGTTCCCTTCCCATGTGTCATCATATAAAAAATTCTTTAAAAATTCTTGTCTTGTTCATTGGGTGCATGGAGCAATTTATTTGGCTTAGATTTGGTTTGGTTTATGTAAGATCTTTTGGAGACGAGATGTTTTCAATTATATTTGAGCATTTTATCTAGTTTCTTTGCACGTCTTTCATATTTCATGAGTAAAGTATTACCAAGGTATATGTATTATTGGTATTAGAATTACCATGGTATTGGTATGTGTGTGGAGTACGTTGGCATGTGATATTACCTTGGTGCGGATAGTCTTGGTATTAACATACTCATGGTATTTTCCCATGGTTTTTTTTGCATATTACCATGGTATAAAAGTATGTGGTATTGTAATAACCATGGTATTTACTTATGGTATTGACTTGGATATTACCATGGTACAGGGGTCCGTGGTATTAGCATAACGATGGTATTTAAATGTGGTATTGAATTGGATATTACCATCGTATAGGGGTCTATGGTATTCGAATAACCATGGTATTTAACTCACATATTGACTTGGAGATTACCATGGTACATGTGTTTT
The DNA here is from genome assembly GCA_034641835.2 of Pinus albicaulis. Classification (NCBI taxonomy): domain Eukaryota; kingdom Viridiplantae; phylum Streptophyta; class Pinopsida; order Pinales; family Pinaceae; genus Pinus; species Pinus albicaulis. The sequence continues at coordinate 1,886,778,897 of CM076575.1, read as the reverse complement.
TTGTATTGGCATATCCATGGTATTTACACATGGTTTTGACTTAAAGATTACCATGGTACAGGTGTCCTTGGTATTGTCATAAACATGGTATTTACCTGTGGTATTTATTTGGATATTACCATGGTGCAAGTGTCATAGGTATTAACATAACCATGATATTTCCTTGAGGTATTGGTTTGGAGATAATTGAAGATAATTTTCCATATAGTAAAAAAAAAAGAAGGAAAAAGTATTGAGTTGATTTCTCTTGCGTGTTGAGTGTGTGTGTGTGGAGAAGAGTATGAAAACTATGTGAGTTATAATATGTTGATATTCTGAAATAGTTTGTAGTTACAACAATAGTGAGTTGAATTATATTTTAGCCATTATATTTTCGTAATGAGTAAGGTGTTGAGGTGTGGACTAGAGTAGAGTCTTGAAGATATTTTTTTGCAGCTTGTGTGGAGATTTTTTGTGGAGAATTTGATTGCAGCTAGTGCTGAAATATTTTTATTTGATTGTGGTTTGATGCTATGTTGTTGCAGTTCCCATGTTGAGCGAATTGGGAGTCATGTCTGAAAATATGTGAAATTAGGCTCACATGGAGGAAGTGAAGGAATGGATGCTTCAGAGTATGCGTTGACATGGTGGATTTAGTAGAAGAGATTTATCAATATAATAGGAGTTGGATAGACCAATGGTAGTTAGGCAAGGATCTCTTATCTTGGTGGCCTTCAAGGGATGGTAGTCTATAGATCCATGAGAGAAACATTTTCTTGTCTGAAAGGGTTAACATAATTTGAAGGAAGTCGATTATTCTGACTTATGGGAGTAAGTTGATCCATGTAATTGTTGGACCATGAATACAACCACTTTTTAACACTTATTTCATCCATTTTTACTCTTTTTTATCATGTCATTTATTATAATTTATCATATAAATCCATTTTATAATTATTTATGCTCTTATGGATGAATATTATTTCTTCTCCTGTATTTTTAATAAATTGATGATTATTATGCATAATTTTATCAATGATGGTTTATTAATATATTTGATAACAACACTCACCATTTTAGCCTCCAAGATATTTTCCAGGTTGCAGATTTGATCTCCAAATCATCATCAAATATTCCAACTTAGAAATTCACTGGAATAAGAAGTGACAATATTGCGGTTGAGATTCTGGGCAAATGAAGAAGAATCCAGAAAATCCGAAACATGGGTTTTGTCCAGCACGGACCAAGTTAACTTTATGAAAGAATGGTTTTCCCAAATGCGTTATGTATTGAGATAAACACAGGGTTCTTTGAACATGATTTTCTCAGATTTACTGTTGCGACCATCCTCCAAATTATCTCAGCTGCAAATCCAAATTCGACTTGCTCTTGTTGAAATATGGATGGAAATATATTTTCTTGTTGATCAAGTTGTTTGGAACAATTCAATTTTGTTATGAGAGATCCTATTTACTATTTAATTTCTCCTCTCTTTGGTTATAAAAGGAGATGTTTGTAAAAAAGGGGATAGTTGTTGCTTTTGTGAATTGTAAACTTAATCAAGATTTGTGTTATTGAAACACGATTCCATTGTAATGCTGCTCCAGTTTAATGATTAATTTAAGTTGTTGTTTTGTTCACATCATCTGAAGTAGCTTGAGCAGTCCCTGCTGGTGGTTAAGAGCCTGACCCCTGGCAACGTGAACTGCTCCTCTGTGTTATATTTCCGATTCTTGCAGCGTGTGATCGATTTGATACATGCATGTTACTGTGAGTTCATTCCATTATTTGTTTATCATCTTACTGTCTTTATGTATTACGCGTTTTGTTTATGATTTATTTCATTATTATGTGATTTGAATCTTATTTCTTACAACGTGGGTTAATTGAGACAACATATTGCCTTACTTAGATCATCCTTGGATTCACGGAAGTGACATTGGTTCTATCTTAATTAATTCATAATTTCATGCTTAATAGTGTACTGTTTTATTATACTGAATTGCATTGTTGTTCCATTTCAACAAGAATCTTAATTTCAGTATTATTCATCTTGTTATTTCTTATAAAGCTTTGCTGTTCAATATTTACTTCATTTTCTATTCCATTGGATTGCTTAATAACGTTTTCTATTGACATGATTGGTAGGATTAGCTATTTGATTCCTTTAAGTATAGATTTTTTGTTCAGATTCATTAGTTAGTATTTGCTGTTTGAATCCTTTAATTACAGTTTGCTATCCATTTACATTGCTGTTCATTTCAGATTAATTAGTTTACAGATTGCAAGAGTTTTCTTTTAAATATTTTTCCTAGTTTACTTTAAATAGCAGCTTTAGTTCAATTTCTATTTCCCTTTGATTTCTTTAAAGCAGGACTGTCAACTGTAGAAAACATTGGTTATGGATTGTTCCTAGATTTATGGTCTTGTTCTAGTTTGATTTCAATTACATCAATTTCTAGAGGAATGAGTTATTGCTATTGTATCCTTGATTGATGTTTGCTGAGTGAATAGTTGGAATTCAGAGCATTTGAGTTTATGTTGTTGTAGTTAAATTTCTTTTTCAAGCATCTGTTTACTTTTTTATTTGAAACACTGTACTACATATTGCAAGGCATTACTCTTGGATAAATTGCCGCCTCAGAATAAGTACACTCTTGAAATAAAAATTCATTCCCATATTGATAATTAATGTGAGATAAACAGGTGTTAAAAAGATACCTTTTATACCTCAACATTTTGGCGTCGTTGCTGGGGAGAGTGTATGTCATTTAGAAAAAGTGATGCATATTTAATTTTTTCTACTTGGGAAGAATTGGGTATTAAAGAAAGAAGGTAAGAACCTGTGCACCAAGCAAGGAACACACTTGTTCATTAGCCTGCTTCACATCAGAATTGAGTGAAAGATTAAGGTAGGAATGAATGCTTGCGTTTTTTTAATTTGAGAGGTAGAGTTTTTGAAAATAAAAATATTGTAATTCCACTCAAGTGGTGATGTAAGCACCACCCATTTCACTAACCAATTGACATGAACATTGGAAGGAGGATCCTTAAATAAACACATGAAGAACATCTTCTATTATGGTAAGAAATGGCTCACATTGCAACTTTTGAATTCCCTATCAAAGATCTAGGAGGAGTGACACAAATGCACATAATTCCCCCATTGTCTCTACCAAATTTTCATGGTTTTAAAAATGAAGATCCAGATACATTCTTATTTGAGTTTGAAATACTTTGTAGAGGATATGATTATTGTACTAATGATCAAAGGTTGAAAGTGTTTCCTCTTACTCTAAAAGGAGCAGCTCTACGATGGTTCATGAGCCTAGGTGGGAACTGCATCCAAACATGGGAGGACATGAAGAACATATTCTTGAAGAAGTACCAAGACTACTGTAAATCCAATGAAGATATTTTGGGTATGATACAAGGGGAAGATAAAAGCTTGGAGGAATATGTAGAGCAATTTCAATATAACCTTCAAAAATCAAAGCATAAACATTTGGAAAAAGAGATCTTGAAAACACTCCTTCTTAAAGGAATCAAAGATGAATTTTTAGAACTCTTAAATCTGATAGGAAAATGTAATGTTTTACAGTTATCATATGACGATGTTTGTGAGTTATGCATAAGGTATTCAAGAGGAATTTCTAAGGCTGGTAAGAATTATAGAGAAGTTTCTTCTTTCTTTTCCAAATTTACTACAAGAACAAGAGACATAAGAGCTGAAATCAAGGTTTTATTTGAAAATTTTAAATATGATCTTATTAGCTCTCTAAATTCACAATTGAATGTTTTACAGGTTTAGAGAAATCAAGAATTTGATGAAGTGGTTTGCCCTCTTTACCAAAAAGAGCATCCCATAGATACTCACTCTTCCTTATCTAATTTGGAAGTAGCATATCAAAGAGATGCACAAGGTTCAACAAGGTCAAAACCATGGAAATCATGGCCTACATGTATGGTTTGAAACACTTCCTCTCCATTCTCTTACTTGCATAATTAATTATGGAATACTCATATATTAGGTTAGCCATTCCAATCTCAATATAACCACCACCAATCTTGTCTAAAAGTTTGGCATGGTTCATCTTATGATTGTATGACTACTCTCCCTCATCTTGTAGCACAAACACATCTTCCAGCTCTTCCACAACACCTTGCTTGCCTATCAAAATCATCCACTAAACACAATCAACTACATCATCAAGAGGCTCCATTCCCTACACAATCTCCTTCTCAACTCATTCCACATCATGACCATAATAAACTAGTACAACATGCTTACGGTGTTGAACTACAAATTTACCCACCATTCCCACCCATTCTATCTCACATCCACTATTGGAGAAAACTTACGCTGAGACTCAGAATGTATGAAATCCAAAAATTGTAGAAGTTATGAAAGAAAATGAGGTTTCTTCTAGTTTGCACCAACAAACCATTTTAAAATCTCAAGAACTTCATGATACGATGGCTATGGGAAATCAAGAAAGTAAGGGATACATTGAAGATTGGTTTCACTCCATCATTTGTTTGCAACATCACTCTATGCTTCAACAATTTTTGGCACCATCTTTTCAAGGGAAGTTGGCTTCTCATACCCTAATTTTTATCAACATGGATTTTTAAAATTTGGGTATGTACATACTAGAGGCCTTATTTCTAAAATGGTTCCACTGGAAATAATTTTATACATGAACATATTCGATTCTCAAAGAAGAGTAGGATAGTGGAGAAAATAAAATAAATAAGGCAATAAAACAAACATTTTTTTTTTTTTGTAAAAATAATTGTTTCTTTGTTGCAACACGCTGTGGAAATCAACATTGATGATAAATATTCTAATTTATTTATGTATGTAGATGAAGTATATTGAAAATAACCATTCTATAGACACATATATTAATTTTTATCATCAATATGGAAAAATTGCTTGAATATCATTTTTTTGACTTGTGGGCTTGATGAAATTTCTAAAAACAAGTTCGGAAAGTCATGCTTTGAGGGACAAAAATTGAATTTTTTAAAAACTTATTTCTATCCTAAGTAGCCCTTGATGTCTACTTTTCCACCCAATTTGAATCACTCCATTTTGATTTGAAACGAAAACGTTAGAACCAAAACATTGACAGGGTGTCTAGTAGGCAGCTCAGGAACAGAGTTGGGACAGTCAGTTATTGGAGGCCTAAATGATTATAATTTTAAAACCTGTTTCTACGAAATATTACTCTATGAATATAGTTTAAAATTCAATTTTAATCACTCTATTTTGATATCGTACGAGGAATTTATGACCACAATACTGACTGCTTATCATAAATCAACACTATGGAAACTCTGTTTTCTCGGCTGTTCATTAGCGTATTTGACCCATAAATTCTTCTTGTATTCAAAAAATTATTTTATTGGATATCGATAAATGAATAAAATTTAATCTCCAATTTGAATCGGCTCAATCCACCATTAAACGAAAAATTTATGCTTGAAATACCAAATGTTGGTCTAAGCTGGAAAATCGAAAATCACTCTATTATGCAGGTTGTTCTAAGAACATTTGACATATCATAGCATTGAAATTTTAAAACCTATTTCTATTGGAGATAAAAATTTGAATTATCTCTCTTTTGGCTTTGGAATCACACAAATTGGACGAAAAACAAATAAGGTATGATTAAAACACTGCTGGTTAGTATAGTCGACCACCACTCTCTCGCAGGTGACAAATAAAATTTGTTTTATTTTTCCGTGGATTTTTTCTATAGAGTAGCTACTTGTTAGTTTTTTTGCATAATTCTTGGATTAGGGGAGCTCGATCACCTCTCTTTCTCCATGATTTATTGTTTAATTACAGGTAGACACTCGTTTTTTGCAGGTCTTAAGAGAACAAAGAAGGTCAATTTATGGACGAACGATTCTTGGGAGAAATTTTAGTGAAACAAGGGCATTTCATCCAGTTCATTACGTAACAAATTCATAACAAGAAGAAATAAATAATTGGTTTCCATTTCAAGATTTATGTCACTCCTTTCAAAACATTTTTCAAAAAGATCATTTTTTTCCATTAACATATTGATATTCCCTTAGGAAATAACATCATAGCTGTTGTAACTTAATAAAGTGTTATTTCTTTTCTGATTTATTTTATGTTTTTGTGTTTTAGGTGTTGACCCCTCTAAATTGTAGTTTCCACTCCATTTGCAATTGAACGATAAAGACTCCACCATGCAAGTTTCAGTTATAGAAGGCAATTCTTCGGCAGCACTAATTCTGTAAAACAAATTACTTTTTTCTTGAAACCTGTACATAAAGTTTGTTTTCTTTTACTTTGATTGTTTTTTGTATATAATTTTATTTCTTGAACCGTTCTTACTTTGCTTGCTGCGAATTTTTTCTGTTCCTTTCCAAAGGAACAACACTTTTGTTGTTCCTTTTGAAACGAACAACAATATTGTTGTGAGTATTTTTGTTGTTCCTTTCCGAAGGAACAACACTTTTGTTGTTCCTTTAGAAAGGAACAATATTATTGTTGTGAGTGTTTTTGTTGTTCATTTCTAAAGGAACAACAATTTTCACCATTTATTTTTTTTTCATTTCCAAAGGAACAACACTTTTTTAGTACACTTTTCTTTCTTTTCAACAACATTTCTAGGACTTTTTGTGAATTTTTCATGACTCTTTGAAAGGAAAACATACAATTTATGCAAGGATACACAAATTAGAGGCTACTGGAATTAGCTAATCAAGAGAAATTGTAATTTTTAAGAAATTGTTTTGTAGTGATAAGAAAAGGAAAAGCCATAACCATCTATATCACTTTGCTATCTTTATTTTCACTAAAATTAATATGATTGGTTATCTTTGTCATGTTGGTTCTTCCCTAAATTCTCATAACTCTCTTTGATTTTTATTTCTTTGAATAAGAATAAGGGCATATTTTCTCTATTGAGATGTTCAGACTTATTCCACCATCCCTACTCTTAAGGAGTGTTGAGCCACCCTTTATATATAAATAGGGCAGTGTTATATGTAAAGAAAAAGAAGAAAAAAAAAATCTCTATATGATTACTAACAATTCTATGATATGGAAGATGGAGGATAGGGGGTCTCATCAAGAGCCAGCCTACCATGATCATAAGGGAGAAGTGAAGTGGCATTCCCATTACGGCCACCACACCAGAGATATGATCCAATGGACAACTCAGAAAAATAAAAAGTCCTTGGAACAGAGGTCTCATCATGAGCCAGCCTGCCCAAGTTTTGCTCCTCCCTGCTGAATGGCATTGTGATTCATTTGGTTCCTAAGCCAACACAATGGCCTCCATCATGACATCACACAGCACTTCCCTAGGCATAAATAAAGGATAATGGTTCCAAGGGTGAGAAAACAACTTTGTCAAGGTTATAGACACCTGTGGGAAACAGAGCTCTGCTGATGGTATTGAAGTCATATTTTTCACAAATCAATAGTAATGATAAACCATTTTCTTATATCTTTCTCTAATATCAAATGAGAGTATGCCCATAAACCCTTTGTTCGGAACCTCTTATGCATGAAATTTATTTATAAATCGATCATAATGGTTTATGAGGATAATGACCGTATAAGTATTTTTTTCATAAGTTGCTCTTTTCCTTTATTTTCGAATCATTAAATAAACATTTCCATATTTACTCATGATTTCAAAATATGCATTGATTTCAGTAATGCGATAATTTTTTGATCATATCATAAGTATGCATGTCTTTCAATGTTGTATAATTGCTGTGCAGTACGTTGCTCTTCTATTTGCCACAATATTCATATTGCATCTCTACAGAAGTTTTTCTGCTTAAAATTTTTGTATGCATCTTATCTGTTGCCATTCCAAATTAAAATTGTGGATTCAAGAAAATTTCATAAAAAATTGTGATTTGTTTACAAGAGAACAACAAATATTGGGGGCAAATTCTATCCGCAGCACAACCACACTATTGCCACTAACAGCAAAGGATCATGAACGCGCACAATTCTTCAGAAATGATGTGCTTGCATGGCTTCCATCTTTTGCATCACTTTCAATATCCACTCAGCCTACATCAACTTCAACAAAGGCTAGTCCCTACATGTCCTTCCACATTTTTTTTGGAGGTAACACTTGAGGTAAAATAGCATAATTTTTTGATTTATTATGAATTTATAAGAATTTCATGAAAATCCATTGAGCATTATTTATCATCATTCATTCCACATCTTTCCCACTTCCCATTTTCTTTAGACACGTCTCATCTTTCAGTTTGGGAGTGTGTTGATTTCCTTCATTTCTTTCTTATGACCATGTCAGTAATCTTCTTTGATATTCTCAACACCTCCCTTATTCCATGTTGTTTTACACCAAGCATAGATTTCAACAGATTATAGCAACCACCTCTCTTATTTTTCTAGCATCGCATGAGGACATGCTAATTCTTCAGTTTGGGGGGAGGAAATTGCTACACATGATGGATGTTTTCCACTTTCTTTCTCATTTAAGGCATACAGTTTCATTTTTATACAGTGCAGAAATTGATTTTCATATATCTTTAAAACTATGAACTGAATTCTTGTGATTTTTGGATAACAAGGAGGTATCATTAAAATACACAAACCCAAATAATTTCACGCTAAATTAGTTCATAAAATTTCGAAAATTATGCATTATCACCTATAACCATTTTTTTTATATCTCATGATCCGTGTATCAAAACAATCTGATTTTTGAGAAAATGGTTAATGAAGTTTGTTGTTACTTATGTCACATTCTTCTGCAACTTCATAAACATATAGTTGAATGTCAACTGTAAAAATTGTTACGCCTTTATCAAGATTGCTAAAAATGAATATTCATTATTTCATGAAAAATTCATTTGTTCTATCCATTTCATGAGTTGGGATGAACAATTTTTTTTGCTTGGCTAACACATGGGTTTTTTGTCATTGGGTTGCATGAGGACATGCAATATATTCAGTTCTGGGTTGCATGAGGACATGCAATATATTCAGTTTGGGGGTATGTTCGGCCGTGAATACGACCACTTTTTAACACTTGTTTCATCCATTTTTACTCATCTTTATCATGTCATTTATTATAATTTATCATATAAATCCATTTTATAATGATTTATGCTCTTATGGATGAATATTGTTTCTTCTCTTTTATTTTTAATAAATTGATGATTATTATGAATAATTTTATCAATTATGGTTTACTAATATATTTTATAACAACACTCACCATTTTATCCTCCAAGATATTTTCCATATTGAAGATTTGATCTCCAAATCATCATCAAATATTCCAACTTAGAAATTCGCTGGAATAAGAAGTGACAGTTTTGCGGTTGCGATTCTGGGCAAATGAAGACGAATTTGGAAACTCCGGAACATGGGTTTTGTCCAGAACGGAACAAATTAACCTAGAGTGGAACGGTATGCCCAAATTCGGCCAGTATTGAGAGAAGCACAGGGTTCTCTAAGCATGATTTTCTCAGATTTGTTGTTGCGGTCGTCCTCCAAATTATTCCAGCTGCAAATCGAAATTTGACTTGCTCTTGTTGAAAGATGGATGGAAATATATTTTCTTGTTGATCAAGTTGTTGGGAACAATTCAATTTTATTATGAGAGATCCTATTTACTATTTAATTTCTCCTCTCTTTGGTTATAAAAGGAGACGTTTATAAAAGAGAGGGGATAGTTGTTGCTTTTGTGAATTGCAAAATTAATCAAGAGCTGTGTTATTGAAACATGATTCCATTGTAATGCTGCTCCAGTTTAATGATTAATTCAAGTTTTTGTTTCGTTCGCATCATCTGAAGTAGCTTGAGCAGTCCCTGCTGGTGGTTAAGGGCCCAACCCCTAGCAGCATGAACTACTCCTCTATGTTATATTTCTGATTCTTGCAGCGTGTGATCGATTTGATACATGCATGTTACTGTGAGTTCATTTCATTATTTATTTATCATCTTATTGTCTTTATGTATTACATGTTCTATTTATGAGTTATTTCATTATCGTGTGATCTGAATCTTATTTCTTACAGCGTTGGTTAATTGAGATAGCATATTGCCTTACTTAGATCATCCTTGGATTCGCGGAAGTGACATTGTTTCTATCTTAATTAATTCATAATTCCATGCTTAATAGTTTACTATTTAATTATAATGAATTGCATTGCTGTTCAATTTCAACAAGAATCTTAATTTCGATATTATTCATCTAGTTATTGCTTATAAAGCTTTGTTGTTCAATATTTACTTCATTTTCTATTCCATTGGATTTCTTAATAACGTTTGTTATCGACAGGATTGGTAAGATTAGCTATTTGATTCCATTAAGTACAGAGTTGCTGTTCAGATTAATTAGTTAGTATTTATTGTTCAAATCCTTTAATTACATTTTGTTGTCCATTTACATTGTTGTTCATTTAAGATTAATTAGTTTACAGATTGCAAGAGTTTGCTTTTAAAGAGTTTTCCTAGTTTACTTTCAATAGCAGCTTTAGTTCAATTTATATTTCCCTTTGATTGCTTTAAAGCAGGAATGTCAACTGTAGAGAACATTGGTTATTGCTTCCTCGTTCCCAGATTGATGGTCTGGTTCCAGTTTGATTTCAATTGTATCAATTTCTAGAGGAATGAGTTATTGCTACTGTATCCTCGATTGATGTTTGCTGAGTGAATAGTTGGATTTAAGAGCATTTGAGTTTATGTTGTTGTAGTTAGATTTGTTTTTCAAGTATCCATTTACTTTTGTATTTGAAACATTGTACTACATCTTGCAAGGCATTACTCTTGGATAAATTGCCACCTCAGACTAAGTACAATCTTGAAATAAAAGGTCGTTCCCGAATTGATAATTAATGTGAGATAAATAGGTGTTAAAAAGATACCTTTTATACCTCAATAGTAATATTTGTTCCACAAATTAATAAAATAATTAAGCAGTGGAACAACAGTACGGTGGTTTCTTCTCGGTGAAGGGTTTTCAACTAGACATACTTGTGTCTATTGTATTTATTTCTTTTATGGTTGCATGTTTATTTTGATAACCTTATCTATGGTTTTGTGTTTTAGTTTGTACATGGTAAAAAGATTAATAATTGCAAAAATATTTTATATGTGCTCTCACTATAGATTCACTCCCCCACCACCTCCTTAATAGTGATCTATTTTCCAACAATTGGTATCTAAGTGGGGCTCTCGATTTGATCTTAATTGTTGGAGAGTGGATCTTGTAGATTTTCACAAAATAAATTTTCATATTTTTTTCTTTCAGAATGAGTTCTCCAAATAATTTGGTTCTTATTGCTGCAAATTTCAAAGTATGCAAAGAAAATGTAAAAAATAAATAATTGTTTTGTGGCTCTAACATTTGGAGATTTCTTTGTGAAGGAAATGATGAATATTTTCTTACATCCAAAGTATGGAAGAAAAATGCTCAAGAAAGGCAAATTATTTTTGAAAATATCCATAATGTTGATTTAGAGAAAATTGGAGATTTAAAATATGCAAAGGAAATATGGGATAGATTTCATATGTTATATGGATCTAGAAGAATAAATAATGATGAAGAGATTGAGAAGAGAAAAAAAGAAGAAGAAAGAATCTCCACTTGAACTAGCGATGAGAAAGGAGAACAAATCTGAAGGTATAAGTCATAATGATATAATTTTGCATTATATTTCAGATAGTGGCAATAAAAATGATTCATATTTGTTTAGTGTTAGAGATGATTATCACAATTATATGCTTCTTAAGGCTCAATATGTAACTTCCATGGTTGTTATTGAATATTTTTCTAGTGCAATTGGTAGACTACCAAATGTATGCAAGGAGAATAAGAAGAAATTGGAGGATTGTGATGAAAAGGAGAAAAATCTCAATGAAGAAATTACTACCTTGGGAAAACAACTCAAAGAATAAAAAATATTAGAAGACAAATGTAGCAAGAAAAATGATAAAAAGGATTATGTTGAAGCACTTGAAGGTGTGATTGACAAATTGAGAAAGGATCTTGAGGAAAATAACCAACAATTAGAGAAAGTGAAGAGCACTATACTGGTGAGAAAGACATGCAACAATTTTCATAGGGGTGAGACAAGTTTGCATGTAGGAAATAATGTCAAAGAAGAATCAAAGAAGACTGCAAGAAAGAATGTGATCAACAAATAACAAAAAAAGAAAACCAAAATGAGCTTTGACATATAGAAGGCCATTTTCTCCTATGGCTGGAGGTAGTAATTTTCAAATGAGAAGTAAAAGCTCCTTTGCTCCCTTAATGGACGAGATTGAGTGTTACAACTGTCACAATTTTGGTCATGTAGAAGATGATTATAGGAGGAGAATGCACTCAACCATGTGACAGTATGATAAAAAAATGAGGACCTAAATTTAGGTATAAAGTTATTTCAATGGTGATTTTTTTTCTTGTAACATTTTTGGACATGAAGCCATTCATTACATATCTAGCATAAGGAAATTGAGGTCCAGTATGAGAAGAAAAATATTAGATTCTTTGCCTACAAAACTTGGTCACATAGAGTGTTATGTGTGCCATATTTTTTGGAAAATGGCCTAGGATTTTAAGATGCCTAAACCATTGAGGACAGTTTCTGAAAAGAAACATGCAAGGGAGAATGTGCATCCTAAGAATGCATGGAAGAAAGAGAAACAATTAGGAAGATATGATATTGCACTATTTTCTTGTGACGAGGATGACATGTGGTATATAAATAGCACATTCTCACACCATATGTCAGGATATAGGATAAAATTTCATTTTCTCAATAAAACCAAGAATGGTTGTGTTGTGTTTGAATGTAGTGAAACAAATAGAGTGTTGGGAAGTGAAAACGCTAATATTGGTGTGAAAAGGAAAAATGAAGAAGATGTTTGTCTCATTGAAGGTATAAAGCATATTATTTTGAGTGCGATCCAAATGGTTAATGGGGGTAAGGATGTGATTTTAAACTCCAAAGGTTTTATCATCTCGAAAGAAGGATAAAAGAGAGTGATTTCAAGAGGAGTCAGGACCCCAGAAAATTTGTATGTGTTGAAGGGAAGAGTGAAAAGTAAGAAGAGATCACCAAGAGAGTAATCTTCCTCATTAGATTCAGAGTACATGAGATCAATCCCTATTGTGGTCCATAATTGCGTGTTAGATCTACTTGATTGTAGTAGTATGCATGAGACTAGCATGGTCTCAGGGGGAGTGTTGGTAGCTTGATTCAGTTTCTTCATGCACTTTCATATCTACTGGATCACTTCATATGAGGTATATCATGCTCAAGGGAAGCTATGTTTATCAACGCTTGATTCTTTATGTTTATTCCTTTCCACTCATTATTTTTCTACCTAATGTATTTATTGTATATGAGTCGAAAGGACATGTCTATTTGCCTTGTTGCAACATTCATTAATTATTTTTCAGCTATATTGTTACTGATAGTTTTTGGAGAAACTGCACGTTGAGTTCTTGTGATGTTATCAGAGGTATGGAAACCACACAGTCATCTGATGCACATAGTCAAGATGTAGGATCATATATTTAGGAGGAGCATATGTGCTTCCTATAGAGGATTTCGTTGTGCATGTGTTATTGAATTTTTTTTTATGCAAAAATATTTTTATTGCCACTGCTACACATTGCTAGGTGGATGAGATAATATTGTTACATGGAAAACTTGGCATGCTACTAGTTTTTCATGACATGATTTATTATACTTGTTGCTTCGATGGATATTTGATGTTGTTTTAGAGTTGTATCATCTAGATTTTATATAAATCATTGCTTATGTTTTCACTTCTAGATGAATCATGTATGTTGCTAATATATTTTAGATGGTTGTATTATATGTTGAAATTGCATGGAGAGAGAGAGCATGATGTTGCTTATGATGTGTTGGATATTTATATAGTTGAATCATGTTGATTCATATGGTTTCATATATCTGGGGATATTTTTTCTTCTCATGATGTGGATATGTATTTGATGACCCTATGTTGTTGCTACATATTGAGAGATTATATTATTTCTGATGGAGATCATATGTTTTAATGCACATGCCATATATTGCGTTGTATTTTTGCCGCAATGTGGAGAATATTAATTGCTCATTTATACCAAGAACTCATTTTATTTCATGTGTTTTTGGCATGTATTTATGAGAGAAGAATTTTTGCATATTAAAAATACATTTATTATTATTGTTTCATCATTTGGGAGCATTGTTCATCGAGTGACCCATGGTGTCTATCATGTCTTGTCATTTACTATATATGGGTAAATTCAGTCCAAATAATATATGATAATGTATATATTTGATGTAGAACCACTTCATTTGGTGCATGATGTAATCGTGGGTCCATAGAACAATGGTTGTTGATAGGTATAGAAGAGTCATATGTCAATCCTACGTACTTGTCATAACTATGTATTTTCTTCATAAGAGTTGTATGCATTGTAATTCATTGTATATGATTTCTCAAATTCAGTTGGAGTCATGGTCCTGAGGAGTTTTCTCTTGCACTTAGAAAGGAGGCTTATTATAGAAGGAAGAGTGTATGAATGTAGCTTCATTACATGCTTAGGGGGAACATGTTCAGTTTTATATTTTGCATGGTGGTTGTAGAGATATTTTTTCCAGTTGAGTTCCTTGTTTTCATGTTTATCTTCCAAGAGATACTTATTTTTGATTGCAAGAAAATGGTGGTGGGCATGACAGGGGGAGTACTTCTCTCATCTGACACATTATTGGAATTGTATTTTAGTGTTGTTATGGCCCTTTTTTATTGATGTAAAAGGGGGAGACATTTTGGATTATATAGGTCAATCTCATATGTTGGATTGAGGTTGACATCAATTCCAAAGGGGGATTTTGTTGACATTGTCGTGTTGGAATTAATGTCAACAAGGTCTTGGTGTTGTTCCTCATATGCCTATGTCTACCTCATGATGCGTGATGAGTATTTGGTTATTGTAGTGTTCATCTTGATGGTCTTGTTAGTTGCAATTTATGTAAACGTACTTATGAATAGACCTAGTGCAGGTGATTTGGAGATGTTGATGCTTAGTAGATATGGATTCCACATGTGATGATTGGATTTACATTGAAATGATATGTTGATTGAATATGTTTTTGATGCATGTGGTTGGATTGCTACAATAGGTGTTTCATATGCTTCTACATGTGTTGGAAGCATTGCAGTTTCTATTACATGTGTTGGAGGTGCCTCTACACTTGTTTGAGGAAAATGGATGAATTGATGTTGCTGTTGCGGATGTTGGATATGCCGCTCTAGGCATTGGAGGTGATTTTTCTTGGTTTATGTTGACTTGGTTTATGTCATATGTTTTTTAGTTGAGTTTTTTTTAGTTTTGTTTGAGAATTTTATATAGTTTCCTTGCACATCTTTCATATTTCATGAGTAGAGTAATACCATGGTACATGTATTATTGGTATTATCATATGTTACACATACTTTTTTCACCATGACATTCAACTGCCAATATGGACCTATCACCATCCATACTCATGCTTCCTTAGAGTTCAAAACATTCATGTTCTTGAACCAAGTCTTGTAAAATGGAAAAAAGATCTTAAAAAATCTTAAATGTTTCTTGAAAGCTTTTTGTACAAATTTCCCACACATGCGATGATACTTCCTATATTAGCCGCGATGATTGCCACTTTGTTCGCCTATAAAATCTATGAACCCTCATAAAATAAAGTAAACATGAAAATGTAACTTCTAGAAGCCTATTTGGGTGAATATTCTTCCAACTAAAAGCCTCTTGAGTCGCGCCAGTCTTGGGTCATAGAGGTGACTGTTACAGGTAACCTCAATGCTTCTCATTTAATTATCAACCCAGAGCAAGTCTTGTTATTTCAAGAGTGTAAGCACAATATATGCAAGTGGCTGTTGAGGAGGTAAATCCCCTCTGCGGACAGAGGCAATCCCTACTAACCCAGCAGGGGTCTAGCAACAATAAAAAAATTTACGACACAAATTCCTAGTTACGAATGAAAAGAATAAAGATAGAAGCCTACCTGGATTCCAATGCTATGATCTGAAGAAGAGAGCGTTCCCGTTCCTCAGCCTCGGCAGATCACGATCCTCCACGATCTCCGCGGATGGACACCTGCACATGCAAGAAACAAATAGATACAAGCATAAAATCCAGCATACGCAACTAAATATCAGTCAGAAAGGATACTACTCATATTAACATAATAAAAAACAGAGTGGAAACATAATCGTAATCATTCATTAAATAACAATCGAAAGAGATTAAAACCATTGTTCTGACATCGTGGTCTCCTTCGGATGGGTCTCCAGTCGTTCACGTCTCGAAAAGCTCGCCAGGGAAAGGGCAAACCTCTCCAGAGTCTCTCGACGATAGTCTCCTTACTTGAGTCGGCCTTAAGGGAAGAAAGAGGGCTCTTACAACACAAAGGCTCTTGGGAATTTGGAGATTCAAAGCTTAGGCACTTCAAGACTAGCTTGCTATGGAATTGAGCAGGCTTTTATAGATGGGAAAGGAGGGAGTTGGGATCCCTATTATGGTGGGATTGGCCCTATCAACAAGGAAGGTTCCATGGGAGGTGGAAAAACCACTTCCCTTCCATAGAACTCCCGCAGCCAAACCTCCCAACTCAAGATAGGCAATGGTTTCTGAGTTTGTTGAAACTCAACTTCCGCCATCTTTATTTAAAAACACTCCTTAAATTGGCTGGCGCAACTACTGCTCTGGGACAGAGCGCCAGTTGGCGCGGCATCTTTGCAGGATTTTTCCCATTGGCGCGAGTGCTGAACTGTCTGCCCGCGCCAATGCAAAAAGAGATGTTTTTCATGACTTTTGCAAGGAAATGTCTTTAGGGAAAATGAAGCTCATGCTTAGAGGAATGCATTGATGATGTTTTCAAGGCATGACAATGTTCACAGGTCACAAAATGGGTCCTCCATTGTGCGGGACGGGGAATGGTAGGGACGGTGACAAATTAATGTGTAACAGATGCCCCCTAAAGTATGAGGCCCGAGAGAGAGAGGGGTGAAATGCTTTACGAGAACATGTTCAACTGAAGGCCCGCCGTCGGAAAACCTGCGCAGAAAAATACAACTGATATCTCAAGTACATGATGTATGTGTGGTATGGGCGCAGCCATCCGAAACAGAGTACACTATGATCCGGATCCAGGGTATGGGCGCAGCCATCCAGCGAGGATCAAATAAATAGACTCAGGTATGGTCGCAGCCATCCAATCAATGAGTCATATACATAATGATAATAATCCACAATCACAGCCTGGATTACAATAGACACAATCCAGGGTCTTGCGCTCCATCTCGACCCAAATAGAGTACAAGTTCGAGCATGCGAATATGTGAGCTGAAGTCGAACATGCAGGAACATCGTCTGATTACCAGCCAATGATGAAAGCTGTTAACAGACGCGAGAGGAACCACCAATAATGAAAATGGCCCTCAAGGTACTACAGGTACAATCTACGGCGTGTGAATCAATGAGTTGGCGTCGAACACCTGCAAAATCACTCGATCGGAGGCCAATGATGAAAACCTCACGTCGAATGCGACGAACCTGCCATTGAGGCATGCAGGCTCCAAGGTACCATAAAGGAGTCTCTAGATCAGCTTCCTGGATAATGAGCTGATGTCGACAGGAAATGACCTTGATCGAAGGTGGGCCATAATGATTCCCACATCATCGACACGAGACAGAGGAACATGATGTTTTGTTGTGAATCAGGATCGTATGAGAATCAGAGGAAGGTTGATATTAGCAGAGGCCAACTTCTCTTGAACATATAAACGACACGATAGTGGACTTGGCAGTATTTGACATCAATAGATCAGAGGTCATGGTGACAAGGAAATGAGCAGAGGAGAGGTCAAAAGGGATTATCCAAACCCATGGAGGCAAAGTGAAGAAACGAGATGAGATGTCCCCAACCCGACATGGATGTAGACAAGTGCCATGTTCAAGAGCGACATACTGCCGACGACAACGACGATGGTTCCATTTTTCCCCCACCATTTCTGGCGAGTACCCCAATTATTTTTTGATAACAAGCTTGAAGGGGATAGCATATGCTTGCAATATAAGTCCGCCCTTCGGGCGAATCCATCCTAGTGCATTTAACGAGTCCTAGGAAGGAGGAACTCGGAAAACGTCATTTCGACTAGATCCGATGTCATCAGGGTTTAACGAGTCTGACAAAGGAAGAACTCGGCGTCTTTTCATGTTTAGAGAGTTTCGACGGCGGAAAAGTAGGCTCAGGGTGCCGTAAATAGTTCAGGATCTGAAGGAGTGAAAACAATGTCAGAAAAACCTACGGTAAAATGAAATGAGGTATTGATTCCTTTTTCGTAATCAATCCATCCCAGCCCGAAAAAGGGGTAAACGTATATTGGGTAGATGTCGATTCGTGTCCAATTTAACGAGATCGAAATGACAACGGCCTCGGCAATATTTTCATGTTTAGAGAGTCAGAAAAGAGCTGAAAGATGACTCCAAAGTGACTTTTTCGTGTATTTACCGAGTCCGAAAAAGTATAAAATACAACTCGTTTCCATCGTTAAAGTCACAAAAACCTGCTGTTGCATATACCAAGCAAGCATAAAATCCATTTTCGATATAGCATATAAAAATATTCGATAAAAATGACTTTTTACAACTCATTTCATGTCAAAAAGTTATAAATATGTCAAATTGGTAAAAATAAAATTACATTTACTATTTACCTTGGTAAAAAGCAACAGTGGTCCATTTGGAGCAGAAATTTCTGACGGTGATTGCGACAAATCCAGTTGACCATTCAGCTTCTCGTCTGTCACAGGTAAGAGGCGCTCCCTTGCTCTTCATTTTCATCCAAATTTTAATAGTTTTACCCTGTAAATCAGTTTTCTAGAGCCATTTTTGAAAATTTAGGGCCGCGCTCATTGGCGCAGGTATCGGGCACGAACCCGCGCCAATGAGCTCTTTTATACAAAGGGCCCGCGCCAACGGCCGAACCTAAAAATGCGCCTAAAATTTTGATATTTAGATCAAATTGTATGGAATTTGAGACTCATCAGAGATCTAACTAAGGGTTCATGGCCATATGAATGCAGGTGATCAATCAAAATGGCAATTGAGTGGAAAGAACGAGAGCATGGAGAAGAGGATGAACAAGCCATGCAAAGTCAAGCTTGCATGAATGCCCTTAGAAACTGTGGGCTGAAAAAGTTCATCCTCACACCGTGTCTACGAGCTCAGCCCGAGCTCCTCCAGTATTTAATCAGTATCTGGGATGAACATGAACAGGTGTTCAAGTTACGAGACCAGGTATTAGAGCTGGAGGTTTCCGATGTTTATTTTATCACTGGATTGTCCCACAGAGGTCCGATCCCGGTGTTGACTGGAAGCAGACCATCTGGGGAGAAGATGGAAGAAGTGATGGCACGAGTGTGCCAAGGAGCTCAAACGGGATCAGGTAGCAAGAAGGTGGATATCCACACTATCCCTGATCTGGCATTGAGAGTGGTCCTCCATACCATCACGCGGGCTGCTGGGTCGCAGGCACCGCACGAGGCCACAAAGGCCCAACTCCTGCTAGCTTCAGAATGCATGAGTCCCCTGCTGTTCGACTGGGCAACAGTAGTAACAATCAATATGAAAAGGCAGCTCACGAAATGCAAACAGGGTAAACTGAAACAGTTCGGTTATGGTTCCATCCTGGTATCGTTCATTCTGGAACGCTTACCAATCTTCCAGGGCCAAGGGGCCACAGTAGCAGATCCGATACCACGAGAGCCAAGAATGGCTCAGTGGGCAGCATTAATGCCCAGAGCTGGAGGCGGCCAACAGATGTCCTGGAGGCTGGAGTTCTTTAGGTGGTTACGGCGCCAACTGATTGTCATGGAAGAATGGCCCTATGCAGGAACTGACTTCACCGGAGACCCAGATCTCCCACTGCCAGAAGGAGATGACTGGGACGAGGAGTTGGGTAAGACCTCATATTTTTGATTTTTTATGTTTTATGTTTTTTTTTTTGTTAATACACATTCGTCTTAACACATTTTATATATGTATGCAGATGTGGGACCTGAGAGACCAGCTGGGATGTCTCCAATCTCACGGAGGACACAACTCGCCCCTGATCCTCAGGGAGAGGGCACCGGAGGAGAGGAGTTGATCCAGAATCTCGAGGGCATTGCCCGAGGGATCCCGGACTATGCTCGGCTGGCGGACGTACCGATGGCATACCAGCGTCATACGGTGGGAGTTCCAAGTCGGATCCACCAAATCCTGAGACGCTTAGTGCGTGCAGTCACATGCTATCATGAGCACCATGCGGATTAGCTCTTAGGATTTATACCACACCTATTTTTTGAGAGACGTATCGTCTCCGGATGTACTTAAGACGATTATGTATATTTTGACTTTATGTGACACACTCTATGTAAACATTTCGACACACACACACACACACACACACACACACACATATATATATATATACATATGACTATTTTGGATGGATCTTTTACATGTGATGATGTTTTTATATGTCATGCGAATGTCTAATACAAATGTAATCTAATGTATCAGTTACATAACAAACGACCCAATGTGAAATGTATTCACACAATGTATCTACTCACACATTTCATTTTTATCGTCTAGTTTTGATCGTCTCGTTTTTATTGTCTCGTTTTGATTGGTTCGTGGTTTTCCTTGCTTGGTTGGCCTTTTGGGCTGGCTCTTCTTGTGTTTTGGCTTTTGGTTTAGCCCCAGAGGATCAGATCTAACCTCTTCTTTTCCGGATTTTCACCTTTTCATAGTTGGCTTGATTGGTGCGAGTTTAGCCCTTACAGTCGCGCCAGTTGGCGCAGTTTGCCAGTTCATCACTCGTGCCATTCCCTGTCTGGCACGGATTACAGCCAAACAGTCGCGCCATTTCCTATAGATGGCAGGGTTACCCTTGTTCGGAAGTTTCTTTTGGTCATTACTTTGCTTCTGGGTTTGTTTTAGATTCAGCTTGAAGTGGTGAGTCTGGTCTTGGTTGGGAGAAATTCTTTGTTTTTTCATTTTCAGGAATTGGCGCTTGTTGTCAGTTAGCAACCCGCGCCAATTGGCCATTGGCGCTAGTTGTCAATGTGCCGATCGCGCCAGTTGGTGCTAGTTGTCAATGTACAAGTCGAGCCAATTTCAGGGTGTGTGAAATTTGAGATTTTTTCCCTAAATCCTTCACCAGTGTGTCTTTCCCTTCCGGCCTTTCCTCTGTATGAGCATAGATTACATTGCTCATTGTTTGGAATGTATTCTTTCCATGATTACTTGATGTAAAAGGGAATGAATGCCTTGTTTTGATCTCATTCTTTGGAAGTCCTCTTTTTGTTTTGTCAACTTTTGAGGAATTTTGTTACAAAGTGTTTTGAAACAACGATTGCATTCTTAGTGTTTATTTACATCTCTTTTGCATTCATCCTTCATTAAGAAGCTTTGTGTTTATTTAGTTTTCATCTCAAAGTGTCCTTTTTTTTTAAATGCATTAGATCACATCGCATTGAAAAGTATTTTGAGATTTATCATTGAACTTATATCACATTGTTTAATGATTGAGAGCTAAAAATCGCTTTGTGTGCATTCTCTTTCATTGAAAGCATGCATTAAGTAGATTCTCATTTCATCGAAAAATGCATTGAGTGCATTCTTATTATTTGAAAAGAAAAGGGAAATATTGCATAGATTACAATTGCATATTTTTCGAAAAAAAGAATTTTGCATAGATTACATTGCATTATTCGCATCGTTGAATGTTTGAAATTACTTTCGGATAGTGAAAGTCATCTAGTTTGGAAAATTTTTCGTTTGCAGTGTTGTTGTTTTTGCATCATTGTTTGAATCTCTTCCCTTAACTAGATAGCATTCATCGAATTGAAAAGTTTTCTTTTCTCATATAGCTGCATACAGGAGATTGTCATATGACATACGGTAGGGTCTTGAAACTGAAACCTAATTGAAGATCAACCATAAAATTTATTCAATTAACCTAAGGCAGCATTGAAACCTAACGAAACACACATTAGAGGTCTAGGCTAGAGACGTGTTTCGGAATCTTTAAACCTAGCAGCTGTCGTTCACCTTTTGGCTTTAGACAGTGCTAGTACGGACTTGTGCTCCCCGTATCGTCGCGTATAGAAAGGGAGACCCCTCTAGGTTTCAATCCTTTATCCATAGGAAGCTGAGTCTGCCGCCCTATACCCGTGATACGCCGAACACATCATTCGGGGAGATTGCCTGCACGTACGGAAAGTCCTTGGTTGATTTCTTTTTCATTATTAAAACCAAGGTGTATATTGCAGTTCATGGTTATTTGGTACACCCTTTTGCCTAGTATTCCTGAGTAGTCATTTGATCTTTTCTGACTCCCTAAATTTGAAAAGATCATCAAGTGCTTGTCCTTTCATGCTTGTTTCCAATCTGAAAGTGATAGAGTCACCTTTTGCCTGTTTCTCAACTCTTAAAATATGAAACGGTAGAGTTTTTTTTCAATGTCATAAAAATTAACTGCCCACGAAATATTCTTGGTTAAAGTTAGTTTCCTTAGGGTGTTGTTCTGAAGATCGTTTCTAATGGCAACTTTTCCGGAGTTCACCAACCAAGGAATCTCCTCCGATGGGAATCCTGGTCCTTTTCCTCCTTTTGGAAATGTTGGTGCTCCTTATATGGAAACGTTGTCCCTTCCTGGGTTAACTGTTGGGTTGCCTGTTTGGTTGTTCTCAACCTCTGCGGTCCCGAATGTCTCGGCTTCTGTTCAATCAGTTCCTCCACCTGAAAAACATCATGTTTATTCCAAGGTGGACCTCTCCCCTTCTTCGCCTGTTTCTACGTCCTCCTCATCTACTTCGCCTGGTGAAAGTCTGAATTCGAGTAACCAGGTGGCTAAGAAGAAGAAGAAGAAGACAAAGAAGAAGAAGTCTGATAAGCGAGAGGCTAAAAGTGCAGCCACTGTTTCTGAAAACTCTCCTCTTGATAAACCTTCCAACCCTCCATGGAAATTCAAGTTCCCTTGCATGTTGTGCACAGGAGACCATCTTCTTCGAGTCTGCCCTGGCATTCCCAAGGTACTCGAAGTATGGTCCAACGGTCGCCTTCCATTGCCTTTGGCTTCCGAGAGTCAGGTTGGGGGCACGTCTTCAGCTGCTGCTGGTAAGACTCCTAAGAAACAAGGTAAGATTACCAATCCCTGTAATTTGTGTGAAGGGCACCATGCCATTCACCTTTTTCCCTATATGGATGAAGCCAAAAGAGTTTTGGACAACTCGAATGTTTCTACACCATGCCTTCCGGCTGGTTATAAACAACTTTCTTTGAGTCCTCCACTAGTTGATTCCATAATTGGTCAAGAGTCATCCTTGGTCAATCCCGCTCCCTCGGAAATTCAGATTCAGGAATCCATTCCCGACCAACCATTGGTCGTGGGATCGGTTGAACTGGCCCCGTCTATGGTGCACCAGGTCTTTTCCGTTGAGAGTGGACCTCACATCCCTCAGGTCCTTCTTGTTTCTTCAGATTCCTCGTATTTGGAGAAAGATTCTCCTGTCCCCGTATCTCAAGGAGTTGCTCCTCCGCCTCCCGTGATGGGGATCCTGGAGGATACCCCTCCCACCTTCGAGATGGAGGTCGTGGAGGATGCTCCTTCTTCTTCCGTAACACCAGGGGAAGACCATCTCTGTTCGATGGTAGCCCCTCCAAGTAGTTTGGTAGCTTCCTTCGATTGGAATCGATTTGCAGGATACCGCCTTCCGTCTTATGTGCCTTTTGAGATCACAGTTCAGGCTCTAGGTCTGGTTGTACCCAACACCATTATAGACGAAAGTGCGTCTGTTAGTGTTCTATCCTCAACTACTTGGCAAGCTTTCGGTTCACCACCGCTTGTGCCTATTACACAGAATCTGTTGGCATTTAACAGAAGAACGAGTCAACCGTTAGGGATCCTCCCAAGGTTACCTGTTACTTTGGGAGGTAAAATCGTCCATATGGACGTGATGGTTGTTCCAGGCCCCTTGGATTTCAATCTGCTCTTGGGCCGCGATTACACCTATGCCATGGGAGCACTTGTATCCTCCCTCTTTCGTGTGGTTTGTTTTCCGCATGAAGGAAGGATTGTGACCATTGATCAGCTTTCATTCTTTGGTCTTGATGTGGCAGCTGGCCCACCATCATCCCTTCCTGGTTTTTATCCACCCATTGTATCTGCCCCACCGTAGGTCAACTATGTGGCTACCTACCTCATGCCTGTGCTTAGTGATGATGCCGTTGTGCATCAGGTGCTGGGGGCATTGGGTCCAGACTTCCAGGATGTTTTCCTTCCATCGGGAGGGGAACTCATGGAAGCGATGACTTCTTATTCATTATGATGAGGTCTGTCGGAGCACAGTTCATTTTCTTGTGTCAAGCTCCTTAAAAATGAAACAAACCGGTCGGAGCAGAGTTCTTTGTCTTGTGTCAAGCTCCTTAAAAAATGAAACAAGGGTGTCCGAGGATAGTTCTTTTAATGTGTCAACCTCGTTAAAAGAATGAAACACGTTCCTATTCAATTCGAGTCTTTGATCAGATCTCGTAAAATCCCAGTCGAGTATTTCTTTGATCTCATAACTTGAACCTTCACTCCATCTGACTCTCATATGGATTGAAGCTTGGGGGGCATGTACCTCAAATTGAGTCACCATGCTGGGGGCATGCTTACTTTTTCAAGCATATTTTGTTTCCATTTCAAGCTTGTGTAAAAATGAAACCGGTTTCAAGAAGATTTTATTGATTTCAAGCTTCTGTAAAAATGAAACCATTCCCATTTTACCTCCTGTGATTGTCATTTTATCAGCCTATTTTTGCCAGATGAGCCTTGGTTTTCTCACTCCATCGTCACTATCTACTTGTCCGATCATATGCCTTCACTTGGTTGTTTTACCCATTCCTGAGGAACCACTGCGATGAGTGGTCTTGTTAGCCATCCTCTTGACTTTTATCATGTTTTGAGCAGTTCCACCATTACCGGAACTAGTTGCTACCTTTTATACCACTCGTTCCCCAGTGGAGTCGCCAAATTGTTGAGGAGGTAAATCCCCTCTGCGGACAGAGGTGATCCCTACTAGCCCAGTAGGGGTCTAGCAACAATAAAAAATGTTACAACGCAAATTCCTAGTTACGAATGAAAAGACTAAAGATAGAAGCCTACCTGGATTCCAATGCTACGATCTGAAGAAGAGAGCGTTCCCGTTCCTCAGCCTCGGCAGATCACGATCCTCCATGATCTCCGCGGATGGACACCTGCACATGCAAGAAACAAACAGATACAAGCATAAAATCTGGCATACGTAACTCAATATCAGTCAGAAAAGATATTACTCATATTAACATCATTGAAAACAGAGTGGAACCATAATCGTAATCATTCATTAAATAACGATCGAAAGAGATTACAACCAAAGTTCTGACGTCATGGTCTCCTTCGGATGGGTCTCCAGTCATTCACGTCTCGCAAAGCTCGCCAGGGAAAGGGAAAACCTCTCCTGAGTCTCTCGACAATAGTCTCCTTACTTGAGTTGGCCTTAAGGGAGGAAAGAGGGCTCTTACGGCACAAAGGCTCTTGGGAATTTGGAGATTCAAAGCTTAGGCACTTCAAGACTAGCTTGCCATGGAATTGAGCAGGCTTTTATAGATGGGGAAGGAGGGAGTTGGGATCCCTATTATTGTGGGATTGGCCCTATCAACAAGGAAGGTTCCATGGGAGGTGGTAAAACCACTTCCCTTCCATAGAACTCCCGTAGCCAAACCTCCCAACCTAAGATAGGCAATGGTTTCTGAGTTTGTTGAAACTCAAATTCCGCCATATTTATTTAAAAAACACTCCTTAAATTTGCTGGCACGACTACTGCTCTGGGACAGAGCGCCAGTTGGCACGGCCTCTTTGTAGGATTTTCCCCATTGGCACGAGTGCTGAACTATCGGCCCGCGCCAATGCAAAAAGGGATGTTTTTCATGATTTTTGCAAGGAGATGTCTTTAGGGCAAATGAAGCTCATTCTTAGAGGAATGCATTGATGATGTTTTCAAGGCATGAAAATGTTCACAGGTCACAAAATGGGTCCTCCATTGTGCGGGATGGGGAATGGTAGGGGCGGTGACAAATTACTGTGTAACAGTGGCATTAGAGAAAACTACTCTAAATTATCATAAGGAAGACTGTCTAATTTTCGAAGTTCAATCAAATCAATTTGGAAGTGAATTATAGAATTCCTTTGACTATTAAAGGGAGCTAACTCTATTCTAAGCCTATGCAGAAATAACTACTCCGGACTGAAAATAATAACTTACAATTGAGCAACATGCTTTGATGAATTGAACAACAATTGATTATTATAAATTTTTCAATGGAATTCTCTTTTAAATCAACTAATGACATTCTTCTGAATTAAACAGCAACCAAACGCTTACAATGATAATAAATACATGCAGAATTGAACATCAGTCATGTTAAAACTAATCAAACAATTACAAAAGCATTGAAAAATGACGAAAGAATTTAAGCAATTATGAAAGCATTAATCTTAGGAAAGAAGGAATTAATGGTGAACTATTCTAATGAAAGAGGAAGCTGTAACATCTTACATTCATAATTAACCAATTAAATGACATCTTATGAAATGCACTAGATAAATAGAAATGTAAATTCTATAAATAAATGTATAGCACAGAAGTAGCAGAGAAACTCCCAGGGTTGGGCCCAAAGCCACCAAAAGTTTACTGCTAAGGAATACTCAGAGGTTGTCTATTCCAAAAATGTCAAATTATATATTAAGCAACAAAGTAATACATTCATACAATTGGACGATTCTTTCCCAATACGTCTATTACAGAGGAAAATATCTATATATATATCTATATACTATCCTATTCATCTTCCGCCTTTTAAAGGAGAATTAAAAAGTAGTAACAGATCTTTTCCATACGGGACCCTACTGCTTCATGGCTGCCGTTTGAGTACTCCAAGCATGGATGTCCCTCTCCATCTCCCACTGAACCATAGGAGCCATTATGATCCCGTTTGCTTCCCTTGTCAGCTATCTTTTTGTCATCAACAATTCAGCTGCTTTGCTTCCCTATCAATAAAGATATGACAAGTCAATTGTTACGTTGTTTAAGCACTCCCTTTATCATTAGTTTACTCTGCCTTGGCTTTGCATTATTTCCCTTTATTTTATTGATAATATGAGGGGGAAATTCATAAAAGTACATAAAAAATCGTGGTAAATATGGGGTGAAACGTACCTTCTTCTCGACCCAACACCACAATGAACTAATGACATCCCGTGTTTCCTTGGAAATTTCTAGCTCTTATCGAGACCCTCTGGATGGTGAATATGAAGTACATATCAGATCCATCATCAAGAATCCAAAGACATAGTAAAAAAGAGATAATTTTGGTGTTTACACATCATCATGATGTTCCATGTCATCAATTCCAAGTCATGACCTATAAAGGTGTCATTATAATGTAAAATGTGTCGATGTGTCTTGCCAGAGGATGTGGAATGTCATTATGTATTATGAAAACGAAAATGACAAATATAAATGTGTGGAAGTCCAAGAGTCACCTGTAGAATATGAAAATTCACATGCGGATAAAAGAGTCATTAGAATTTCAAATATCATGTAGGATTCCAAGAGTTATGGAGGTAACTCAAGAGTCATAGGGGATATGAAATTTCATTCCTCTTTTTATAAAAAAAACCTCGTAACTCAAGTAAGGTACCTTTTTGAGGCTTAGGCTTTGGAGAGCTAGCTTTGGATTATCTCGCTTGGCATAAGTGAGAAGATCATTACTTGGAGAAGCAAGAAGTGACTTGATGTTCCACTACTGGACCTAGTTTCTCAACGTTGTAACTCTGTACTTGGATCTTTCACTTAATAATTGAGGCTCATTGAGACAACACACTTTCATGCATGTATCATGAATATTGTAAGACTATTCTTCAGATGTTTTTGGTATATGTTATTTTCATATCTACTAAAGAAATTGAACTAATTCATTGGATATGGTGCTTATCTTGTTGAATGTGTGTTGTATTTTATTTATTGATTGTTGTGTCTATGTGAAATATTTCACTAGATAACTAATTGTTGGAAATTAGATCACTATTGAGAGGGGGGGTGAATTAGTAGTGTGGCACCTTTAAAATTTTTCTGAAACTACTTAATCTTTTAACCTTTCATAAACTGAAATAGACAACCATAGATCAGAGCATCAATAATAAACATGAAATCACAAAACCAATCAGTACATGGACACAAGTGATTATGGTGGAAAACACATCCCAGACATAAAAGAGCTTTGTTGCTACTGCACTCCTAAATTATTTCATTAATTTATAAATCAAAATATACATGGACTAACTCACTCCCATGAGCCTCAAGATTCGACTTCTTTTGCAGTATGCTGGCACTATCAGACATGAAATTGTTTTTCTCTTGGATCTACGAACTACCATCTGTTAAAGGCCACCATGATTATCAATCCTCACTTTGTTACTCCTGAACTAAAAACAACTCTACACAATCTGATCTGCTAGTACTATCATGACCAATGAGCCTTTCTCATTTTCTTCCAAACTATCAAAACACAATTGGATGAATAAATCTCTTCCATCTACTGAATCTACCATTCAATATATACTGAAAGCCTACATGCCTTCACTTCCTCCATGCAAGCTTCATTTCATATATTTTCAGACTAAACTCCTTAAACTTGTTCAACATGAGAATTGTAGCAACATAGCATCGAAGCTCAATCAAATAATATATTTGTACCAAAAGTTGCAACTAAGACTCCATAAAAAAATCTCCACACCATCTGTAAAACAATCTCCTAAAACCCTACTCCAAATCACACATCAACACCTCAATCTCTGCATAATGTAATGGTTGAAATATTCTTCAACTATCTACTACTACAACTGAAAACTGATTCAAAAACTATGCATAAGAAATCTCACATGGTTTTCAGGATCTTCTCGAAGCCCTCACTGACTCCATACACCACTTTTATCAACCATGATAACAATGAGCTATCTCTAATATAAAGATGAACTCAAGTTCTTAACTCAATAATTACTCAGAAGTATTGGGCATCAAAACTTTTTTTATATGCTATATTTGATTTGAATTCAACTCATTAACTCAATCAACCACTAACTCCATTTTATTTTTTATGTTTTAAACTTTAATACGCTCCTAGAGGTCCCATGAAATTTTCCAACCATAAATAAAAAATTTATGATCAAGGATATCGCAAAAATACAAAATTAAGTTGATGAGCATGAGGAATGCTGAGAAATTTTATTGAAAAAACCATATTCGCTCCCTTAACACTGTTGTGTTTGTGTGTTTGGTGCACAAATGTACCAAAACACACTTCCTTAAGAGGGGTGGTTTTTCCCTCTTAAGTTATTCGTCACGGGCAGAAAATATATGGATTCAAGAAAGTTAGTGGAACATGATAAAACATAAACATACTAGATAGAGAAATAACATGCATATTCAAACATAAAAACTAAACTAAAACTAAAACAAATAAAGAAAAAGCTCTAAATAGATTCAAACAACGTCAATAATCCAAAGGGAGGTTCTTACGTCCCCTCTTATTGAGTTCTTATAGGAAATGAGGATGAAACTTTAACCCACTTGCCAAGGGGCCCTTGGAACTATAGAGCTCCAAGTCCCAATTCAAGGATGTTTTTACTTCCGGGCTGCCTTAGTGCAAAGTATCCCTCTCCCTACTATGGTGGATTGGATTTCTTGGATGGCCAAAAACTGAGTCCCCTCTATCTCTACTCCGGATCACACACTGCTAGTATTGCTTCGGGCAATTCTTGCCAGCAAAAAATGTGCTCTCATATTTTTCATCTCTTGGTGGCCTTTTATAGGAGAATTCAAATCCTCCTTCCCTCTCTTGGTACATTGGGGATAGTGACCTAAGAGAGGAGGGTGATTCCATTGTGTGCTCCTTTGAAGTCCTAAGGAGGCTTGGGTAGCTGCCCTTAGGTGACTTCAAGTGTGGGATCAATTTCCTAGAATGTGCCTTGTGGTCCTAGAAAATAACTCCCGCCAACCTCAGGACCGCGCAAATTTTGGAGGGAAATTCGTGCAAAGGCACACTTATCAAAGAATTTTGTGTCCAAAGGCACATTTGACTGGTTCTTTCTGTGCGCAATTTGGGTTTTTCCTTCAGACCTTAGAGATTTTTTAAATACTTCATATTCTCTAATGTCTCTTAGCCCTGTATATTCTTCTATGTGACATTAAATAATGTCATCTTTTCTTGTCCAATTTTCCAGTGATAACAGGTTCCCCCTAATGTGTGAGGTATAGGAAGAATTGTATAGCTGAAATACAATATAGTTTCTTTTCTGTGTACTGTGTGTAGAGAGAGAGAGACCTGTGTGTAGTTCGGAGTTGGAGACACCCTACACCAGGTCAAAGACTGACCATGTCTTGTGGGATCCCTACAGGAAATGGTATAATTCAATATATACAAATTTTCTATGAGGAAAGGATGTCCCATGCTCGCGATACTTTGGCTAGTTAAACAAATCTATTTGACAGATAGATATTATATCTGTGTCACTAGTATCATAGTGATCTGTTGGTTGATGATGACAACTGTTGATGCCCTCAGGGGTGTTTTTTCTTTGACTGTTGGTTGAAAGTGGTACTCACATGGGTAAAATTTTTATGTCATATAAATGCGCATTGAACGCATAGGTGCTAGCTAGGACCTTCCCATGTAACAATTGTTGAAAGAGATGCTCATAAAGGCACGGGTCTTAGACAAATTTGATCAAAGTGCAATGGTTGTAAGCTACGATAGCATCTTGACATGAATGCTTGTGTTATAGTCAAATGTTAGGAGGATCGATGACATCTGTTGGAAATTATGTCTCCCATAGTGTCACACGAGGATGTCCCTTTTATGGAGAGGGGCAATCCAAGGTACTGCTTCTTTTTTTGAAAATAGGTGTTGAAGTCGACAAAAAGGAAGCCTCAACTGAACGAGGGGGTCACTGATACGAAGGCTCAGGATCTTAGATGTGATGGGTTTAACATAGGCATGATGGCCGGGGGTGACTCAAAACTGATGATGGTGATTTAGTGGCCCAAGGTCGAAGTATAAAAAGAAGGTTCGCAATAGTCATAACTATTTCTGATGGGGAAATCCCTGGAGTCGGTAGGACTTCCAGGGTGAGGGTGTGATACTCCGACCAAGGGTGATGTGGGACTGCTACCATGGAAGAAAAAATGAATGGGTGGGTTGGGGGATGTAGTGTATTGTTTGCGGTCTTTGTACACCTACCAAAAGAATAAAATAATTGGGTTTGGTTGTAAAAAACACAGAGAATAGTGCCCCAAAACATGAAAGTGTTCGCTCACTGATGATGTGAGGAAGGTGTTTTGCTGAGGGTGGGGGCCCCATTAGTTGGTCTCATGTGTGAGGTTGATGAAGCGGATGAAAAAATATCGAATATGGGTTACGTTGATGAAGGTATGGTAGGCCAAACGCAAGGTGCCTTAACGTGCTTTTGATCTGCTTGCATAACTTGGTTTTTCGGGAAAGGGGTTTTATTTAATATGGTAAAACTTGACCTGATACATGGCAAGTGACTGGGAATGAGGTGCTTCCTGAACTATTATGGTATGGCCATGGCGTCACTTTTGTTGTGATATATGGTCTAATTTGGGTGACAAGCGCCACGGAGGAGAGGCTTTACCAACCAACAAGGATTCGTATCCTGTGTGAGGTGAGGTGATGATAAACATGGTCAGGTGTTTGGAACCTATGGTTAATTTTGATGGAGATATGATGTCAGGATATGCAGATTTTTTCTGGGACACTATCATGCTAGGGGTAGAAAGATACCTACTCTAGAAATTTCGGTTGATAGAGCTGTGGATGGTTTGTACACTACCTGCAAAAATAAATACCCCAAGTGAAAGCATCTTCTTTATTATAATATTTATTTGAAAGACGTGCTTAAAAAATAATATGAGAGAGGGCATACCTGCCGGCACTGAAAATTTATTTTTTCGGGGGTGCGAATGTGTGGCACTACCCTTGGATGCTATGGACTGCTGATTACAGTGTTTCTTTCGGTCCGGTGATTGGGCCTTCCGAGATCTTGATATGGTCCTCCAAATTTTCTGAAAAGGGTGACATATAGGTGAATATGGCTCTGTTAGGTCCCTATATTACTAGTATAGTCCCTTATTGTTGTTAGTGTAACCCCCTTATTGTTATTATTGTACCCTTTTAACCCCCAGTTTATTATTATTGTGCCCTTAAATTATTAATGTTAGGTCAGATAGGATTACATTGTGGCCCACTAGTATTATATTGTGGCCCCATGGACTCCTATATATAGAAGGAGGTTTTTTTCATTTGTATCATCCAAGAATTGTTCATTTATGTAATTTATTGGAGGTTTCCCCCTCGAAGTGGCTCATTTATAAGGCGTTGACATCTCTTTTCTTCTCTTTTTGGAGCTGGTTACACAACATTTGGTATCAGAGCTTTGGATTCTAGGGTT
Source organism: Pinus albicaulis (assembly GCA_034641835.2). Classification (NCBI taxonomy): domain Eukaryota; kingdom Viridiplantae; phylum Streptophyta; class Pinopsida; order Pinales; family Pinaceae; genus Pinus; species Pinus albicaulis. The sequence goes on along the minus strand of CM076575.1, from coordinate 1,886,746,248 downwards.
TCGCTGGTCCAAACAGGTCATCGTGGAAGTTTCGCTATAACTTTTTTTCTGCGAAGTTTTAGAAGCTGAATTTTTTAGGGTGCGAAGCCAAAGTTCTGAAGAAGCTTGTCTAAAAATTTCAGAGTTTGGTTCGCAATATTTGCGGAGATATCATCTGTGGAAGTTAGGTCTTTTTTCAGGCTCCTAAACAGGTCATCGTGGCATTTTCGATGTAACTGTTTTTTTACAAAGTTTCAGAGTCTGCAATTTGTATGGTGCGAAATTGAAATCTTGAGGAAATTCTTCAAAAAATTTCAGAGCTTGGTTCGAAATATTTTTGGAGATATGATCTGTGGAAGGTAGTGCTTTTTCAGGCTCCTGAATTGCATCTCAAATAGGTGATCGTGGGAAAAGTTCAATAACTCTCTCTCTGAGCATCGGATTGGAGTGTCGTAAAAAGTGGTTGCAAGTACACAGAACGTAGCTTCTTCACTATCAATTTTAGAGACACGGGATGAAACAATGATACGTGGCAAGTCGTACAAGTTTGCTCTACTGAACCAGTCCATAATTAGGTCATTGTGGGAGATTGGACACAACTTTGTCTTGGAGGATCCAAATCAGGTCAGACCTATGGCATTCGAAAGATAATTCATAGGGATACATTGGTACCGCAATTAAGATATTGAAGTTCTGCAATCACAAAGATAATACAATTTCAATATCAAGCTCCTCAAAAGCAAGTAAAAGGTGTCTATTTTTTTTCCGAATTGCATAAGTCTTGTTTGAAGAATCAAGTTGAATTGATTACAAGGGAATATTGTAGAATAGATATCAGTATTGGATTATAAAATGGCCCCTAAAAAGAATTCAACACCCATTAATTCTTTGGAAAGCTCTACTATGATTCATGAAGACGAAGAATGGCGACATGACATATCAAAATTACAAGAGCAAGTGCAACAAATTTCGCTCTCGCAAAGAGCAACAAAAAATGACATGGAAGTTTTGAAGAAAGGCATGGAATCTAAGATTGATGGCATGGAGGCTGGAATGGAATCTAAGATGGATGACATGGAAGCTAAGATCGATGAGAAAATGGAAAACATGAAGAATTTTCTAAAAGCAGACATGGAAGGTTTGACAAAGTTGATACAAGAAAGGTTTCCTAATGGTGAAAATATAGTAGAAGAACCTCATGATGAGAACAAAATAAATGTTAATTGTGATTTCATAAACTTTAATGTTGGCGGGAAGAACCACCATATTCCAAAGATGGATATGAGGAAGTTTGATGGAAAGGATCCTGTAACATGGATACTACAGATGGAGCAATATTTTGATCTCCATAACGTGCAAAACACACAAAAGGTACGCATTGCAACTTTACATTTAGAACAAAATACATTTGTATGGTATCAATGGCTTTGCTCCCGTAAAAAATTTTTCACTTGGTCAATTTTTACGGAGGAAATGATAGCACATTATGAGGATACAAAGAGCAACACCTTCTTTAGCCAATTGATAAATCTCAAACAAAACGGTTTAGTGGGGGAGCACATTGAGGACTTCCAAAAATTGAATATAAGGGTAACTGATATTCCAGAGGAACACGGGATTGATCTCTTCATAGGCACTTTAAAGGATAACATCCAACATGAAGTTCGCGTTTTGGAACCTGATTCATTGGAGAAGGCATTCAGGTTGGCAAGAAAAGTTGAATGTAAAATTATGGCGACAAGGAAGCCTACCACTCAATTCTATAAAAAAGGAAGTGTTGCTACGCCTAGATTTCCACAACCTACAAGGTTGAAACCACAAAAATTGGAAGAAAAAAGAGCAAAAGGGCTTTGCTACAGTTGTGATAGCAAATACACTAAAGGTCATAAGTGTGCTGAAAATAAATTATTTTACATAGATTGTGAAGAAGAAGAATAAAATGAAAAAGAAGAGGATATACACCAGGAACCAGCCATAGAAGAGGAAGAAATGAATCCGACCATATCATGTAATGCACTGGCAGGAATTACCACTCCTCAAACTCTCAAGATAGCAGGACAGATCAAGAAGAAAAGGTAATAGTGTTGATTGATTCAGGTAGCACCCATAATTTTATTCATTGTAAGGTAGCCAAGGAATTAAATTGTTTCCTATACCCAGCACGAGAATGTCAAGTGATGGTTGCAAATGGAGGAACTATAAATTGCTCTGGAAAATGCCATAATATCAAGCTAACCATGGGGGAATATGTATTGAGTAGTCCAATGCTTGCCATTCCTATGGGAGGTGCTGATGTTGTACTAGGAGTACAATGGTTACAATCTTTGGGGACGGTAGCTTTTAATTTTCAAGAACTTTTCTTGAAATTTTTTTCAGAAGGAAAGGAAGTCGAATTATGGGGTATTGAAGGGAATTTGGGAAGGATAATAAGCTCTAATGTCATGACAAAGCTTCTAAAGAAAGAACAACGAGGCGTAATTGCACAAATATGCTCACTAGAAGTTCCGACATCAAAATCATCTATTTCTACAGATCTCCAACAAGTCTTGGACAATCATTCCAAGGTGTTTGAAACTCCCAAAGGACTCCCACCTATTCGTGATCATGATCATGCTATTCATTTGATTCCAGGAAGTGTTCCTCCAAACATCGGGCCTTATAGATATCCTTACTTCCAAAAGAGCGAAATTGAACGTATGATTGCAGAAATGTTAGAGGCGGGTATAATTCAACCTAGTGAAAGTTCTTTCTCTGCTCCTGTAGTATTGGTACACAAGAAGGATGGATCATGGCGAATGTGTCCGGATTATAGGGAGCTCAATAAGCTCACCATTAAAGACAAATTTCCCATTCTTGTGATTGATGAATTATTGGATGAATTACATGGAGCAATTTATTTTACCAAGTTGGATCTTTGTTCAGGATATCATCAAATTAGAATGAAGACTGAAGATATTCAAAAACAACATTTCGAACTCATGAGGGTCATTATGAATTTTTGGTCATGCCTTTTGGCCTTACCAATGCACCTTCTACATTTCAAGGGTTGATGAATTCCATTTTCAAACCCTTCCTTAGAAAATTTGTGCTAGTATTTTTTGATGATATACTAATCTACAGCAGGTCTTGGAAGGATCATGTTGAACATCTTGATAGGGTGCTCAAGCTATTGTAGGAGAAACAATTATATGCAAAAAAATCCAAATGTTTCTTTCGAGTACAAGAGGTGGAATATCTGGGTCATATTGTATCTCACAAGGGTGTTAAAGTAGACCCTAACAAAATTAAAGCCATTAAGAAATGGAAAGTCCCCACAACCATAAAGAAGTTGTGAGGATTTCTCGGGTTAACAGGGTATTATCGCAAGTTTGTTAAGATTATGGGAGAATAGTAGGACCTCTAACAACAATATTGAAGAAAGATGCATTTTCATGGACTCCTGAAGCAACTAAGGCCTTTGAACGTCTTAAAGAGGCAATGTGTCTAGCACCGGTCTTAGCTACGCTAGACTTAACAAAAACCTTTATTGTGGAATGTGATGCCTCAGGAAATGGAATTGGTGCGGTTTTAATGTAGGAGGGAAGACCCATTGCTTTTGAAAGTCATCCAATCAAAGGAAAGTATTTACATAAACCTATTTATGAGAAACAAATGTTAGCAATACTGCATGCACTAAAGAAATGGCGAACTTACCTAATGGGAAGACACTTCAAGGTAAAAACTGATCATGATAGTCTTAAACAGTTTTTGGAACAAAGACTATCGTCAGAAGAGCAGCAAAAATTGGTCACAAAGATGTTGGGTTATGACTTTGAAATAATCTACAAAAAAGGAAATCTTAATGTGGATGCAGATGCACTCTCAAGAAAGAATGAAGAGGTGGAAGCATTTCTTTGTGCCATTTCTATTATCCAACCAGATTGGATAACTAAAGAAAGAGATGAATGGAAGAAGGACAAAGATGTATGGACACTCATTCAAAAGTTGCAGCAAGATCCTAGTACATCTGATACAGTTGGTTGGAAAAATGATTCCTTATGGTACAAAGATCGCTTATAACTTTGTAAAAATTCCCAACTAAAACAAAAGATTCATCTGGAATTGCACACTTCTCCTTTAGGAGGACAGTCAGGATTTTTAAAAACTTACCACAGGGTGAAGAAATAATTTTTTTGGGATGGCCTTAAATCTGATATTCAAAAGTTTGTGGCGGAATGTTTGGTTTTCCAACAGAATAAAGTGGAAACAATTAAGACCCCAGGACTTCTACAACCTTTATCCATTCCAAGTCAACGTTGGGAAGAGATTTCAATGGATTTTACCACAGGTTTACCTAAGTCTGAAGGAAAGAGTGTCATCATGGTGGTAGTTGATAGACTTACCAAGTATGCACACTTTTGTGCATTATCTCATCCATTTAAAGCAAGTATAGTTGCTACTACATTTATGGATAGAATTCAAAAGCTACATGGAAGCCCAAGGGTTGTTGTGATCGACAGAGATCGTATTTTTACCAGAAATTTTTGGACGGAGTTATTTTCTTGTGTGGGTACTCAATTAGCTCATAGCTCATCTTATCATCCTCAATCTGATGGTCAAACTGAGATAGTAAATAAATGTTTGGTAGTATATCTTCGTTGTTTTGTATCTGATAAACAAACACAATGGGTCAAGTGGTTACCTCTTGCTGAATGGTGGTATAACACTTCCTTCCATACTACAGCAAAAATGACCCCATTTATGGCACTTTATGGATATCATCCACCATCCATCACATCATCTTTAAGGGAAAATTCGAAGGTTCAAGTAGTGGAAGATCACATCAAGCATCAGCAATAAGTTCTCCAACTCTTAAAGGATAACCTGAATTTGGCACAAAATCAAATGAAACAATAGGTAGATCAACATCGCAGCGAGAGAAATTTTGATGTAGTGGATTGGGTATTTTTACGGCTACAACCATACAAACAAATGTCCCTCAAGCAAGCAAAGAAGGATAATAAATTATCGCCAAAGTACTATGGTTACAAGGTGTTGCAAAAGATTGGTACTATGGCATACAAATTGGAGCTTCCTGCATCTTCGCAAGTACATCCAATTTTCCATGTTTCATGCTTAAATAAGGTTATCGGTGAAAATATTCCAGTTCAAACAATATTACCAGAACTTGATGAGGAAGGAAAAATCATATTGGAACCTGAAGCGGTCACGGAAACAAGAACTCGACAACTATGGAATCGATCAATTTCAGAGTATCTCATCAAGTGGAAGAACTTACCCACTGAAGATTCTAAATGGGAGGATGAGAATTTTATACAGAAGCACCCAGAGCTACTCAAGTGTTGAGGACAACACTTTTTTGAAGGAGAGGGGCATGTTAGGTCCCTATATTACTAGTATAGTCCCTTATTGTTGTTAGTGTAACCCCCTTATTGTTATTATTGTACCCTTGTAACCCCCATTTTATTATTATTGTGCCCTTAAATTATTAATGTTAGGTCAGCTAGGATTACATTGTGGCCCACTAGGATTATATTGTGGCCCCATGGACTCCTATATATAGAAGGAGGTTTTGTTCATTTGTATCATCCAAGAATTGTTCATTTATGTAATGTATTGGAGGTTGCCCCCTCGAACTGGCTCATTTCTAAGGCGTTGATATCTCTTTTCTTCTCTTTTTGGAGCTGGTTACACAACAGACTCAATTCAGTTCATTTGTTTCTGTTGAGGATTGAGATGTCAGAGGATTTTGCAGAGCAGTTCTTGTCGTTGTAGTCAGCGTGAGCACCCGAGATTAGCGATTTTTTGGCCAAGTAAACTTCATGATGTACTGCATTTTATTTTTTCAATCTATGAGTGCCGAGGTCTGTACAACACTGGTGTGTATGGATTTTTAGCCAATTTTTCCCTTGACTGCGTGGGCAATCAGGGTACTGGCACAGCTTTTTTGTGCAAAAGGAATTTTTTTTGCGCGCGTTCAATTACGGTCCTATAATAATAGGGATCATAATTTTTAATTGACTATGTTCAAATCTTGTAATATTGTACATAATTTTTCTTTCTACAAATGTTTTCCCATATGAAAAGATCTAAAGAGGGTAAGCCCTAAAAGAAAAATCAAAGGAATAAAAGAAAAAGATAAAAAAAAAGAATATAAAGTATGATTCCCCCAAAAAATAAAAAAATTAGATAATGAAATTATTGCACATTCAAATTCCACTACTCTTAGTTTGGTTACTTTTTACAAATAAAATTGGGTGCAGCTTGTCAAAAATGCCACAATTCATGATTATTAAACAGTTTAATCTTGATTCATTCGTGCTTTTAAATTTCAAGTAATGATAGTTAGTAAATGAAGATCTAACCAAAACATTTAATCTTGGAAAATCAGTAGTTTGGAAGAGAATCAAAATTAGCTCATCAGTTTAATCTGAGCCATTGGAAGTTATAAGGTTAAAAGGCATGAATTTCTTATGCTGGGTGAATAGGTACAAGTGTTTATAGGTTCCCCCTAACCTATAGGTCTAGGGCATGCTTTATTTTTTGAAATGTGTTGTAGGCCTTAGCCCACTGAGTCTGGTTCTTGGAAAATGATAGGAAAGCCTGGAACCGAACGTCCCCAATGAAGGGGTTGCATTTATTGTCCCTATCTTCCTCTAGAAATAAATTTTGTAAATATAATTCACACCGAAGATGTTAGACCTGCTCATCCTGCTCATTTCAACACTGGAATAATTCCTCAAAGGTTTTCAAATTCGTGGGCTTCCCTGCCCTGAAACCCTTGATTTTCAACATGAAATATTGCTCTACTAAAAATAGAGCATATTTGATGGTAGGTGATCTGCAAGTTAATACATCAGAGTAAAGGGAGAAAACCATACTGGTCTTCTTCCTAGCTTGTTCCACTTGATCATGTGATTTCTTTACTTTTATCCTTTCTTCCCCGAGTTGGGAGAATGTTTCATCCTCATTTCCAGAAAGGTATTTAAACCTCTTCAGTATTTTCTGATTTTCCTGTAAGGGTACTACTTCTTGTCTCCATTAGGCCAATTCATTTTGGGCTTGAATTAATTCATTATAAAATTTCTGATTGGAAGCCTTTTATACTAGGGGAGTGTAGGCACGTGTCTCCTCCGTTTGAGTTCCTTTCTCTTATGTAAGTTTTATTCTAGTCTGCACAAAAGCTTCAGTAGTGTCCACCAGGTCAGTCTGTATAGAAAACTCAACAGTTTCTAACAATTGGGTAACAAAATCTATTTGGGTTTCCATGGTAGCCATTTCCTTCTTAGGTTTCTGAGCCTTGCTCGCTTCCTTTAACTGTTTCTTCAGATGTTTTATCATATTTCTCATCCTCTTACATGTCCTTCTAATTTTCCATAACTTATTTTTAGCTGATTTCTATTCTAGAAAGGTTTTGGTAGGGGAAGGAGGAGCAGTGGCTTCAGTTTCAGGAATGGTGGTGCTAGTTCTAAGGTTATGAGTGATGATATTTCCTCCTTTTTCTCCGGAGTTTATTTTTGCATTAACCTCCCCACTGGGTAAGATAATGCTCCCTTCAGGTGTTAGGGGCACTGTATCCATGCTTATTTTTTTTCCTAATGGAACGATGTCTCCGTAATGGTTTCAAGATTCAGATATCCCTTCTGTTTGGTCTTCCCTACTCACCCGTTCACTGTCGGATGGAGATAAAATCCTTAAAGCCTGTAATTCATCATGGTGGGGTAATATTTCAGTGTGGCCAGAGCTATTGGCAGTGGCAGATTGATTCAATAGGTCCCCCTACTCCTCAACTTATTCAGATGGGCCAGAGATGGGCTTCTAATTTCATGGGATGCCCTCATTTTCTCCACAAATCGAGCCATTTCTTCTTCATAGTCTTGTAAGGTCATATTTTGAGGGCTTGAAGGTGGTGAATGGGATGGTCCTACCTCATCTGGAAATTCACAGGTGTCTTTCCATAATTGCAATCTTTCAGACCATCTTTTTTTCCTTCGTTCTGAGGTCAAACCATTGGCTCTTTTCCCTCTTTCTCTCCCTGGTATGTTTATTCTCGCAAGCTCAATTTCTGTTTTGACAGGGTTTTCCTCAGGGGCATGTTGGGTATGATTAACAAAGCTATCCCAAGATGTCTGCTATTTGTTTAGCTCTTGAATGATGATTAATTTGATCGAGCCATGGTGGTTGATGAATGCTTGGGGGTTTTTGGCTTTTCTAATTCAAACACCAGTATCATGCAATACAGATTTCAAGAAAAAAGGCATATTAACTGAAATTTTTCGTTTGAAAATAGCTAATAGTTTAAGTTGGCGAGGTTTTACCAGGTCCTCGCTTCAGTCGCATGTGATGTATCTTTGAATGAATGTTGCCAATTATTGCCAATGTTGTTGTAAGGACGCAGGATTAATCCCCTTTCCTCTCTGTTCCAATGGTTCCCCTGGGTCCTAGTATGCTGAGATTACTTCTCATAGAAGAATGTATTTTTCAGTCCATATTTCTCCTTCTGTTGATAGTCTAGAGACCACAGCGATGATATCCTCTGCGGCCGGTATAATCCCTCCTTCGAGTCTGGTATGCCCCTCTCGTAGGTTTTACAGGAATTCAACTGCTATTTGTGTGTCAAACCCTTATAGTTTGTGTAGATATGGAAATCAACCAACTTGCTGGAGAATGGTGTGAGCTACTTCTGAGATTTGGAAGGTTGTTGGTTCATTTTGGAGTGAATTACCTCCCATGGCTAATGTGTTATCTGAAATAATTTCTCCTTTTGTTTATGTTTCTTCTGACCCTGTTGGTTAAGAAAACACTACATGCGAGAGAAAAAAAAATGCAACCTTATGTCGTAAATGAAATGATCTTTTAGTCCCATTAGTGTATCCAAATGAATTTGTGCAGGTAATTTGCATGCTTATTCATTATGGATATTTACACCCCCTCTCCCAGGGGAAGGGCATCCATGTCCTTAAGTACAAGAGAGATTGCAGCAATCATGAATGCATACGAGGGGAAAGGTCAGAAATCAGTAATCACAATTGTATGAAAGAAGGGTTTTTGTGGCCTTCAAGCTCAAGAAAAAGGAGAGATTGCAACAATGATGAATGCATGCGATGCAAAGGTCAGAATCGGTAATTATCAGAAGTGTACATCAGGTGGAAATGACCGAGGAAGGGGAGAAAATCGGTATAGCAATTATTATGATAAGATTTCCTTATGTAATGGTGTAGCATGACGAGAGCATGACAGTGATGGATTAAAATTGGTGTCATCATCCCTTAACTCAAACATTAAAAGACAATTCATTCATAGTTAATTATGTGGGAAGATAGTGTTAACACTTATTTCAGTAGTCCATTTATCTCAGTAATGGATAAAATAGGAAATAAGGCATATAAAAGTAATTGGCCATTGTTAGAAAAATACTCCCATACCACAAGCAGAGCCACTGCTCCCAGTAGGCATTCATAGCCTCAACAGGTTTGCTATTTAAACCCAGAAAATGAACCTGAATCCTCTATGTAACAGTAGATATTTTTCCAATTTTGTGGAGAAATCACCATGTTGGTGTGGTGGCCAGATAGTCAAGGTGCCACTCATTGGGGTTGTAACAGAGTGATCAGGTTGCCTCATGATGATACCTTCTTTCCTTTAAGTAGTTGAGTTGTCGAGAAGGTCCCTACCCTAGTGTGTTGGCCATTGTGGGCATGTCACTTGTTAAACCCTTATGATCATGGTAGGCTGGCTCGTGATGAGACCCCTTATTCTCTCTTAAAATTTTTCATATAAACATATATTTCTTTTTGACAAGTAGGCATTTTTATTGTTTTATGGAGATACCACTATGCTGATGTGGTGGCCAGATGGTCATAGTGCCATTCACTGGAATTATAACAGAGTGATCAGGCCGGCTTATGATGAGACCTCCTATCCTTCAAGCATTTTGAGTAGTCGAGAATGTCATTACCCTGGTGTGTTGGCCATTATGGGCATGTCACCTATTAAATCCTTATGATCATTGTAGGCTGGCTCATGATGAGACCCCCAATTCTCTCTTAAAAATTTTCATATAAACATAATATTTTCTTGTTCTTTATACATGAAGGGAGGCTCATTAACTCCTTAAGAGTTAGGGATGGTGTGAGAAGTAAAAAGAATGCCAATACAATTAATGCTCTTTATTCCTATATCCTTATGTCAGGGAAGATATTACTCGAGAGCGTAGAAATATATACCATCATAAGACTATGAATTGTGCAATAATATGTTTGAGCAGGAGACGTCTAGCCCTTCATTACATAGATAAACCATGTCAGCTTTAAGAGCAGAGATTTCCATCAAAGTTTCAAAGGATCATCATATTAGTAAAATCATTGCTTTTCTCCTTTTCAGGTGCCAATTCCTTTTCAAAAATGACTTTTACAGCCAGGGTGTGTAATGAGGAATGGATATTCAAAAAGAGATCATCAAAAAGAAAGAAAAAAATCAGTTGTTCCATTAGATTGAACAACGACTGTTCAATCGGATTCAACAACAACATTCAAAGGTTTGAACAAAAAAAATAAACATGAAAATACATGTTTGTTTAATCCAATTGAATAGAAGATGTTCAATTGGATTGAACAACAACCGTTCAAAGGTTTGAACATAAAAAATAAACACAAAAATACACAGTTGTTGAATTTGATTGAACAACAACTTTTCAATTGGATTGAACAATAACCATTCAAAGGTTTGAAAAAAAAATATAAACAGGAAAATACATGGTTCTTTAATCCGATTGAACAACATTTGTTCAATTTTATTGAACAACAGGCATTCAAAGGTTTAAACAACAAAAATAAACACACAAAAGAGAGGATAAAGGAAAATAATACCACGGTGAGTATGAAGAATTTACAAAAAATGAGAAAACTATAAATTTTAGGGGACATATATAAAATATTTACAAGAGAAGGTAACAAGTTTTCATGAACTTAAAGCAGCGGGGCCATCACCCCCTGCAACGAAAATTTGGATGGTGGGATCGTCGTGCACCCACTGGTAGAAAGAATCCCTTGTAAGTTGTTTGTGATGGAGGCGCACTCTCTGTCCGTTGACTCAGAATGTAGAACCAGATTCGTCTATGGTAGTGAAGGTGAGGGTACCATTGCTGTGTACTTCCCAAATATTGTATGGACCGAGCGACCTTGTTTGTAACTTGCCCGGGAAGTCTTGGAATCTAGAGTCGTAGAGAAGTGCCCAATATCCTTTCTGGAATGTCTTCTTTTTTATGAGGTTGTCATGCCACTTAGCTCATTTTTTTTGGATAATTTTGGTGTGCTATAGAGCCAGTAGCCATATTTTACCCAATTCATTTATTTGCTAGAGTCTTCTAATCTGGGCCTCTGTCAAATCTAGCCCCACCTCCTGGGCTATCCTTAGAGTCTTTATTTCGAATTCGATAGGAAAAATTGGTTCTCTTCCAAATTCCAAATGGTATGGAGAATATCAAGTGGTGTTTCACCATGTTGTGCGGTAAGCCCACAAGGCCTCCAGTAGTCTAGTAGGCCAAACCTGGCAATGTGTTGAGACTATTTTATTGAGAATTTCCTCAAGGAATTTTTTGGTATGTTGTGAAACCAGCTCCAAAAATAGAATAAAAGAGATATCAATGCCTTAGAAATAATCCACTTCGAGGGGGAAACCTCCAATACATTACATAAATGAACAATTCTTGGACGATTCAAATTACAAAACCTACTTTCTATATATAGGAGTCCATGGGGCCACAATGTAATCCTAGTCGAGCTAACAATAATAATTTAAGGGCACAATAATAAAAATATGGGGGTTACAGGGGTACAATAACAATAAGGGGGTTACACTAACAACAATAAGGGACTATACTAGTAATTTAGGGACCTAACATGGTACTTTCAACCTACCTATCTACCTGCGAGTGGTAGGGATATGTGACTTTATGGATGATATGGTGGTTCTTCAGAGTGGCCGTAATTTTATTTCCCAAAAACTGTGACCCCCCCCCCCCTCCCCCTACATCAATTATCACTTCCTGAGGTAAGACATATCACACAAGTAGCTCAAAAAGAAAATTGATCACATAATTTTTCGTAGCTCTTGATAAAGCCATCGCTTCTACCCACTTCGTCACGTCATCTACGGAAACCAATATGTAAATATTTTGGTTTTATGGTGGGTTGAATGTCCAACAAAATCGAGTGCCCACCATTCGAAAGGTTCCACTACCAATTGTGGTTGTAATTGAATTTCGTTAGCTTGGCCTAGGCGACCCATTCTTTGACAACTATCGCAGGATTGGACATATTTCTTGGCATCTTTAAAAATTGTAGGTCAATAATAATCCATTTGCAATACTTTGTGCCCTGTCTTGCGATCTGCAAAATGGCCACCACATGGTTCATCATGACAGGCTCGTAGGATGTCATAAATCTCATCTTTTTGGATGCATCTGCATATATGCATATTAGCTCCTATATGAAAAGGATATCCACTGATCCAGGAGAATTTGGCACTGCGCTGAACAATCAGCTTCCATTCCTTTGATGTCAAGTGTCTAGGTAGCTTTCCTACTGCCAGGTAGTGCTCTACATCTGTTTACCATGGTGTTTTTACTGCTACAATGCACAGATGTTCGTTGAGGAACTGATTTTCCACCGCTAGTGTGTCATCTGACTTGGGAACTCTAGACAGGAAATCTGCAACCACGTTCTCCTTCCCTAGATGGTCTTTCATAGTTATGTCAAACTCCTATAAAAGAAAAAACCAACGAGTTACTCTCCCATTTGTAAATGGTTTATTGGCTAGATATCTAATGGTAAAGTGATTAGTATACAAGAGTACTTGATATACAGTTATATAATGTCTAAATTTATTGATAGCATAAATGAAAACCAAGAACACTTTTTCAGTCATTGTATAGTTTAATTCAGCAGGAGTGAGATTTTTTTTTATATAATAAATAGCATAGGGATTTTAATCTTCTTCTTGACCCAGAACTGCCCCTATCGCTGTGTCGGATGCATCTGAGGAAATGTGAAAGGGAAGCTCCCAGTTAGGGCCACATAAGATTGGTGTTGTCGAGACCAGTTTCTTTAAATCTAAAAAATCAGTGTCACATTTATCAGACCAATGGAATTCAACATTTCTAGCTAATGCATACAATGGCACAACAATTTGTGAGAAATTTTTTATAAACCTACAATAGTACCCTGCATATCCAAGGAAACTACGTACCTCTGTATGTGTACAAGGTATGGCTAATAAAAGGATTACCTCTATCTTTGTCAAATCTACCTATATTCCAGCTACAGAGATGTAGTGTCCTAGAATTACTCTTTCGGTCATCATCATGTGACATTTTTCATTGCTCAAACACAATCTGGTAGCAATACATCGTTCCAATACATTTTCTAGTGTCTCCAATGCTTGATCAAAATCATCTCCATATGGGGTAAAGTCATCTATGTAAATTTCAAGTCCTTCATTTATTAAATCAAAAAAATTGTTGAGTATGACTCTTTGAAATGTCGTTGGAGCATTGCATAATCGAAATGGTAATACCCTATAAGAAAATGTACCCCATGGGTAGGTAAGGTTGTTTTATCCTAGTCTTCAGGGGCTATCTGAATTTGATTGTAATCGCTGAACCCATCAAGAAATGAAAATAACTTCTTTCTTGTGAATGTATCAAGGACCTGGTTAATAAAAGGGAGGGGGAAGTGGTATTTCTGTGTTTCTTTATTCAGTTATTTGTAATTCACATAGATTCTCCACTTGCAATTTCTCTTAGGAACAACTACTAAAGGAGAGACCCATTTTCTATTCGAGATAGGATAAATGAAGTTTACATCAAGTAGCTTTTGCAACTAATATTTTACAATGTCTTTCATATGCAGGTTTAGCCTCTGCTGAGGTTGCCAAATAGGCCAAGCCTCTTTGTCAGTATAAATGTGATGTGTGCATAGTTGAGGATCTATACCCTTCATGTCTGGGCAGTCCCAATCAAATGCTCCCTGAAATTTTTGTTAAACCTTAATGAGCTTTTGATTTTGGTTACTATCCATATTACCATTAATATTTAAAACCTTTCCTGGCTCAATTTCGATTGGTATGTTGTTGCAAACATCGGTCGTGGGTATGTTTTGATTATCTATGTTTGCCAAGGGATATTCCTATGTTTCATCATCAAGAAATTCTTTCAACATTTGGCATTTTAAGTTTCCAGCCATAGATGATTGATTCATGAAGTTATTGATTACATCATCTTCAGTTTGATCTTTGAATTCAAAAGCCTCAACTATTGTCAATGGTGAACGAATGCTTTTTTCCTAGTATGTGTGTGGATGCCTGTGAATATTTACAGTGGGTACTCTTAGTTTGGCAGGTGGGTAAATGATAATATTTTTTATGGCATCACCTCTAGTAATGGTCATGCTGCCTGTCCAGCAGCCTATGTAAGCATCGACTGTTGCTAACCAAGGTAGACCTAGTATGAGGGGAGTCCATCCATCCTAATTTTTGGGTTAATAACTAAAACTTCAGCTGGATAATCCCATGAATCCACAAAAAATAGGATGTTTTGTAATATTGCTTCTGGTCTGATAACAGACTTGTCAGCAAGTTCCAGTAAGGTAGACGTGGGTTCTAAAGCTGTTATACCTAACTTCTTGCGGGTTTCTGTAGTTAAGATGTTGATGGCTTCCCCTAAGTCAACCAATGTGATTAGACAGGAGTGGCTAGATATTTGTACGGTTATTATGGGGTTCCCTGGATCCTCATATTTTACGGGTGTTTCTTTACCGAACAGTAAGTCTAATAGTGCCCCTATCACATGAACAGTTGGTACAATTTTTGCTTTCCTTACCTATTTCTTTTCGTAGAACTCTTTAATTGTATTGGCATAGAAAGGAATGTCATGTATAGCCTGTAGAAGAGGAATTTTAATGCAAAGTTTTTTTAATTCCCCTAGGATTTCAAAATCTGGAGAGACTATCGGCCTAGGAAATGCTAATCTTTCAGGGAATGAAGGGAGAGAAATCATAAGGTTTTCAGGGTTTCTTTGGTCAATCGTGTCTTTTAGGTCCCTATATTACTAGTATAGTCCCTTATTGTTGTTAGTGTAACCCCCTTATTGTTATTGTTGTACCCCTGTAACCCCCATATTGTTATTATTATGCCCTTAAATTATTATTGTTAGGTTGTCTAGGATTACATTGTGGCCCCATGGACTCCTATATATAGAAAGGAGGTTTTCTCAGTTGTATCATCCAAGAATAGTTCAATTATGTAATGTATTGGAGGTTGCCCCCTCGAAGTGGCTGATTTCTAAGGCATTGATCTCTCTTTTCTTCTATTTTTGGAGCGAGTTTCATAACATTTGGTATCAAAGCTTTGGATTCTAGGGTTTTTCTGGTCCAAATAGGTCATCGTGGAATTTTCACTATAGTGGTTTTTATACAAAGGTTTAGAAGCTGAAAGTTTTAGAGTGCGGAGCCAAACTCCTGAGGAACAACATCGCAAAATTTCAGAGCTTGATTCGCAATATTTTCAAAGATATGATATGTGTAAGTTAGGGCTTTTTCAGCCTCCCAAATTTCATCTCATTGAGGTGATCGTGGGAAAATATTAATAACTCTCTCTCTAAGCATTAGATTGGAATGTTGTAAAACATGGCCGCAAGTAAAAATAATTTATTTTCTTTTCTATCAATTTCCAATCCGAAGGAGGAAACAGTGACACGTGGCAAGTCCTACAAGTTCGCTCTACTAAACCAGTCCATAATTAGGTCATTGTGGGAGATTGGACATAAATTTTCCTTGAAGAATCCAAATCAGATCAGACCTATGGAATTAGAAAGAGGATTCAGAGGGATACCTCAGGGCCAAATTTCAGATATTGAAGATCTGAAATCGCAAAGAGAATTCAATTTGAATATTGGGCTCCTCAAAAGCAAGAAAAAGGTGTGTATTTGTTTCTGAATTGCATAAGTCTTGTATAAAATTTTTGTTTGAAGTGATTCCAAGGGCCTATTCAGCATATATTTCAATATTGGGTTCTGAAATGCCTCCTAAAAATAATTCAACACCCATTAAGCCATCAAAATACTCTACTACGACTCATGAAGATGAAGAATTGCAACATGATCTATCAAAATTACAAGAAAAAGTGCACCAAATTTCACTCTCATAAAGAGCAGCAAAAAATTAAAAATGGAAGTTTTGAATAAAGGTGTGGAATCAAAGATGGATGGTTTGAAGAATAATATGGATGGCGTGGAAACTAAGATGGATGGTGTGGAAGCTAAGATGGAGGACATGAAAGAAAAAATGAAAGACAACATGGAAAACATGAAGAATGATATAAAAGAAGACATTGAAGATTTGGAAAATTTGATACAAGAAATGATTCCTAATGGTGAAAATATAGTAGAGGAAACTCATGATGAGAAAAAAATAAATGATAATCGTGATTTCATCAGCTCTAATGTTGGATTGAAAAACCACCATATTTCAAATATGGATATGAGGAAGTTTGATGGCAAGGATCTTGTAACATGGATACTACAGATGGATCAATATTTTGATCTCAATAATGTGCAAAACACACAAAAGGTACACATTGCAACTTTACATTTAGAACAAAATACATTTGTATGGTATCGATGGCTTTGCTCCCATAAAAAAATTGTCACTTGGTCAATTTTCATGGAGGAAATGATAGCACAATATGAGGATACAAAGAGCAATACCTTCTTTAGCCAATTGATAAATCTCAAACAAAAGGGTTCAGTGGCGGAGCACATTGAGGACTTCCAAAAATTGAATATAAGGGTAACTGATATTCCAGAGGAACACAGGATTGATGTCTTCATAGGAACTTTAAAGGATATCCTCCAACATGAAGTTCGCGTTTGGGAACCTGATTCATTGGAGAAGGCATTCAAGTTGGCAAGAAAAATTCAATGTAAAATTATGGTGACAAGGAAGCCTACCACTCACATCTATAAAGACAAAAGTGTTGCTACTCCTAGACTTCCACAATGTACAATATTGACACCACAACAATTGGAAGAAAAAAGAGAAAATTGGATTTGCTACAGTTGTGATAGCAAATACACTAAAGGTCATAAGTGTGTTGAGAAGAAATTATTTTACATAGATTGTGAAGAGGAGGAAGAAAATAAAGAAGAAACTTCAAAAGTAGAGGATATATACTAGGAAGAAACCCTAGAAGAAGAAGAAATGAGTCTGACCATATCATGTAATGCATTGGCAGGAATTACCACTCCTCAAACTCTCAATATAGAAGGACATATCAAGAAGAAAAAGGTAATAGTGTTGATTGATTCGGGTAGGACCCATAATTTTATTCATTGTAAGGTATCCAAGGAATTGAATTGTTTCCTATTCCCAACGCAAGAATGTCAAGTGATGGTTAGAAATTGAGGAACTATAAATTTCTCTCGAAAATGCCATAATATCAAGCTAGCCATGGGGGAATGTGTATTGAATAGTCCAATTCTTTCCATTCCAATGGGAGGTGTTGATGTTGTACTAGGAGTACAATGGTTACAATCTTTGGGGATGGTAGCTTTTAATTTTCAAGAAATCTTCTGGAAAATTTTTTAGAAGGAAAGGAAATCAAATTACGGGGTATCACAAGGAAGCTAGGAAGGATAATAAGCTCTAAGGTCTTGACAAATCTCCTGAAGAAATAACAACGGGGCGTAATTGCACAACTATGCTCACTAGAAGTTCCAACATCAAAATCATCTATTTCTGCAAATCTCCAAAAATTATTAGACAATCATTCCAAGGTGTTTGATACTCCGAAAGGACTCCCACCTATTCATGATCACAATCACGCTATTTATTTGATTCTATGAAGTGTTCCTCTAAACATCAGGCCTTACAGATATCCTTATGTCGAAAAGAGTGAAATTGAATGTATGATTGCAAAAATGTTAGAGGCTGGTACAATTCAACCTAGTCAAAATTCTTTCTCTGCTCCAGTAGTATTGGTGCACAAGAAAGATGGATCATGGCACATGTGTCCGAATTATAGCGAGCTCAATAAGCTCACTATTAAAGATAAATTTCCCATTCATGTGATTGATGAATTATTGGATGAATTACATGGAGCAGTTTATATTACCAAGTTGGATTTTCGTTCAGGATATCATCAAATTAGAATGAAGACTGAAGATATTCCAAAAACATCATTTCAAACTAATGAGGGTCATTATGAATTTTTGGTCATGCCTTTTGGGCTTACCAATGCACCTTATACATTTCAAGGGTTGATGAATTCCATTTTCAAACCCTTCCTTATAAAATTTGTGCTATTATTTTTTGATGATATACTAATCTACAGTAGGTCTTGGAAGGATCATGTTCAACATGTTTACAAGGTGCTCAAACTATTGGAGGAGAAACAATTTTATGCGAAAACATAAAAATGTTTCTTTGGAGTACAGGAGGTGGAATATCTGGTTCATATTGTATCTCATGAGGGTGTTAAGGTAGACCCTGACAAAATTAAATCCATTAAGGAATAGAATGTCCCCACAACCATAAAGTAGTCGCGTGAATTTATCGGGTTAACAGGGTATTATCACACGTTTGTTAAGAATTATGGGAGAATAGCAACACCTCTAACAACATTATTGAAGAAAGATTCATTTTCATGGACTCCTAAAGAAACCAAGGCCTTTGAACATTTTAAAGAGGCAATGTGCCTAGCACTAGTCTTAGCTATGCTAGACTTCAAAAAAACTATTATTGTGGAATGTGATGCCTCAGGAAATGGAATTGGTGTTATTTTAAAGCAAGAAGGAAGACCCATTTCTTTTGAAAGTCGTTCAATCAAAGGAAAGTATTTAAAAAATGCTATTTATGAGAAGGAAATGTTGGCAATACTACATGCACTAAAGAAACGGAGACCTTACCTAATGGGAAGACAGTTCAAGGTAAAAACTGATCATGATAGTCCTAAACACTTTTTTGAACAAAGAATATCTTCAGAAGAGCAACAAAAATGGGTCACAAATATGTTGGGTTATGACTTTGAAATCATCTACAAAAAAGGGAAGCTTAATGTTGTTTTATATGCACTCTCAAGAAAGTATGAAGAGGTGGAAGCATTGCTTTGTGCCATTTCAATTATCCAACTAGATTAGATAACTGAAGCAAGGGATGAATGGAAGAAGGAAGAAGAAGTGTGGACTCCCATTCAAAATTTGCAGCAAGATCCTAGTACATATGATACATTTAGTTGGAAAAATGGTTCCCTACGGTGAAAAGATCGCTTATATATTTTCAAGAATTCCCAACTAAAACAAAGT
The DNA here is from genome assembly GCA_034641835.2 of Pinus albicaulis. NCBI lineage: Eukaryota > Viridiplantae > Streptophyta > Pinopsida > Pinales > Pinaceae > Pinus > Pinus albicaulis. The sequence continues at coordinate 1,886,726,912 of CM076575.1, read as the reverse complement.
ATTCTTTTGGAATTGCACACTTCTCCTTTTGGAGGACACTCAGGATTTTTAAAACTTACCACAGGGTGAAGAAAGATTTTTTTTTGGATGGCCTCAATTATCATATTCAAAAGTTTGTGGCGGAATGTTTGGTTTGCCAACAAAATAAATTTGAGACAATTAAGACCCTCGGTATTCTACAACCTTTATCCATTCCAAGTCAACGTTGGGAGGAGATTTCAATGGATTTTATCATAGGTTTACCTAAGTCCGAAGGAAGGAGTATCATCATGGTGGTAGTTGATAGAATTACCAAGTATGCACACTTCGGTGCATTATCTCATCCATTTAAAGTGAGTACAGTTACTACTTCATTTATGGAAACAATTCAAAAGCTACATGGAAACCTGAAGGTTATTGTAAGTGACAGAGAACCCATTTTTACAAGAAAATTTTGGACAGAATTATTTTCTTGTTAGGGTACTCAACTAGCTCATAGCTCATCTTATCATCCTCAATCGGATGGTAAAACAGAGATAGTGAAGAAATTTTTGGAAGGATACCTTCGTTGTTTTGTATCTGATAAGCAAGCATAATGGGTCAAGTGGTTACCTCTCACTGAATGGTGATATAACACTTCCTTCCATACTGCAGCAAAAATGACCCTATTTATGGCACTTTATGGATATCATCCACCATCCATCACATCTTATTTAAGGGAAAATTCTAGGGTTAAAGCAGTGGAGGATCATATCAAGCATCAGCAATAAGTTCTCCAACTCTTAAAGGATAACCTAAATTTGGCACAAAATCAAATGAAACAACAGGAAGATCAACATCACAGTGAGAGAAGTTTTGATGTGGGAGACTGGGTATTTTTATGACTACAACCATACAAAAAAATGGTTCTCAAGCAAGCTAATAAGGATAATAAATTATCGCCAAAGTACTATGGTCCTTACAAGGTTTTGCAAAATATTAGTACTATGGACTGCAAATTGGAGCTTCTTGCTTCTTCGCGATTGCATTGAGTTTTCAATGTTTCATACTTAAAAAATTTTATAGGGGACAAACTTCCAGTTCAAACAATATTGCCAGAACTTTATGAGGAAGGAAAAACGATATTAGAACCTGAAGCAGTCACGGAAATAAGAACTTGAAAACTACGAAATCGATCAATTTCAAAGTATCTCATAAAATGGAAGAACTTACCCACTAAAGATTCTACATGGGAGGATGAGAATTTTATACAAAAGCACCCAGAGCTAGTCAACCAATGAGGAAAACACTTTTTTGAAGGAGAGGAGCATGTTAGGTCCCTATATTACTAGTATAGTCCCTTATTGTTGTTAGAGTAACCCCCTTATTGTTATTATTGTACCCCTGTAACCCCCATATTGTCATTATTGTGCTGTTAAATTATTATTGTTAGGTCGGCTAGGATTACATTGTGGCCCCATGGACTCCTATATATAGAAAGGAGATTTTTTCATTTGTATCATCCAATAATTGTTCATTTATGTAATGTATTGGAGGTTGCCCCCTCGAAGTGGCTAATTTCTAAGGCGTTGATCTCTCTTTTCTTCTATTTTTGGAGTTGGTTTCACAACAGTGTCCCTCCCCTACTTTACCTCTATTTCATTCACAGTTGTTTGTCTAGGCATTGTCGGAATTTCAGATTCAAGTTGTGGCAGGGTCATATGTTCTTTTGGTGAAATAACACATCATGATCTCAGCCTAAGTTCATTACATTACTTTTGTTCAGTTTCGAGGTTTGGGTTTTCAACAATCTGAATTAGCTGAACCAACCTATTGTTAGGATTAGGATTGGGTTGAGTTGGTAGTTGAGGACGCATGATAGGTTGAGGATTGTGTTGGAATGGGTATGGATCTAGTAATGTAGGTTGATTCTAAACCCCTATCCCCATTGGTATATTGGTCATTCGCAGAGGTCACTACCTATTTTGATACCAATTTGTGGTTTGTGAATGGGAGGCAGGCCACTAGGACTGATAGATATTGTTTTTCCAGTAAGGGGGAGAACAAGGAAAACTTGGCCAATTATTACCTAAAGAAGGTTGTGTTGGCCAAGTAATAATAGTAAATTATTGATAGGGCCAAGTAGAAAAAGGTGATTGGTTCTTCCAAGCTGTTGCAGGGTTTTTCTAGTTAAACTGTGGAGAATAAAAGAACTGAGGTAGGTCTTGTGGCATACCTGGTCGTGCTTACCATTGTAAACGTTGTTTCGTTAGATAGATTGGTTCTATCTCTTCTTTTGCTTCCTTCAAAACCGTTTTCACCACTGGAAGTGAAGAGAAATGGTCAGTGGCATGGTCCTCAGTACAAATAGCACATGTATGGATCATGTCTAATGGACATTCTCGTTGGTTGTGCTTCTTCTGATCGCATGGATAAAATACAACCAAGTTTTGTTCTGATATAGCATGTTTCTATTTGGATTGTATGACATATAGCTATGTTCCTAGGGTGCCCAAGATATCAGTTTTAAAATATTCTAAAATATTACCAAATTCTGCTCTGGTCATGTTTCCACCAGATTGCTTAGGGTTCCTTGTAGCTGAGTCTCATCCGGTTGGCCTACTTCGTTTACTACCCTGAGAACACCTGATACATAGTGAAATAATGTCATCATATTCTTCTTGATAGATGTCCCCTTTTCCAATTCTGTTAAGTGTTTCGATCCATTCTTCTTTCATTCCCTTAATCATTGTTTCTTTTAAGATATCTTTAGACATTGTAGTATATGGAGATCTTTGGAAGTTATATTAAAATCATTCGACGTATTCTTATAGTGCCTCATTTTCCTTTGTAGTCATATTGAAGATTTCATCTTTTAGTTCTTGAGTCCGACAATAGTCTTGATATTTATTAAGAAAATAGTTTTTCATCTGATCCCAACTATTAATGGTTCCTCCACAAGACCTCATAAGCTAATTTAATGTTATTCCCTTCAAGGTAGAGGGGAATAATTTCAGTTTATAAGGGTCAGTGGTGTAGTCATATACCCTACATATGACATCAAATTCAAATAAGAATGCATTTGGATCTTTCTAGGTCAACCCATGGAAGGTGGGGATGCTTTGTAATGGGATGGATTTCATAGGGGAATTTGCAACTTGATCAACAATGGGATACTCCAATCTTGGTGTTTGTCTCTGGTTTTGGTTGTTTGCCATTTGATGAAAGATATGCCAATAAAATTTTGGGATTTCTTGTTCTGGAGGAATAATCTCAGTGGAATTAGGGAGTGGAAGTGGAGGAAGCCCTACAACACTTCCCCAATCTTGGATGTTGGGTATATCTATTTCTACCACTCTCTCAAGGGATCCAAGCTCTGGAGTTTTTACCTATACTACACTGCTGGTTTCTCCCTCTCCTTCCTGATAATTGCAAGTACCTCCCTCTCTCAAAGGATCGGGACTTACATGGTCAACATTATGAAGGCTCTGTTGAAACCCTTTTGTTTCACTGTGAATCTCAGCGTGGGTTGCAGATGGTCAGGTTGCTACCTAAGAAATTATAGTATGACTCTGAGTAGGAATGGTTCTCGGTCCTACAGATGCCTGGGATTCAACCTTCTTAATTATTTCGTCTATATATTTTGTTCTACCAAGGATCATCGGTCCTTTGGGTTTTGTGGATTTGAGTGGGGGATTTTGATCTGTTTCTATATTTTTATTCCTAGTCATAAAAGAAAAGCACCTATCGTACTAACCTTAGCACAAATGCTAAAAAGAGGGCTCGAGAGCAAGCGTTTTTCTTTCTCGTACGAAGGTTCTTACCTCTCGTTTTCAATACCCAATTCTTCACATCAAAACAAAAAAGAAATAAAGGACATCACTCTTAAACACTCTCCCTGGTAACGACACCGAAAATGTTGGGTCATAAAGGTGACTGTTATAGGTAACCTTAATGCTTCTCATTTAATTATCAACCCAGGGCAAGTATTGTTATTTCAAGAGTGTAAGAATAGTATATGCAAGTGACATCGGAGGACAACTACTCTAAATTATCATAAGGAAGACTGTCTAATTCTCGAAGTTCAATCAAATAAATTTGGAAGTGAATTATAGAATGCCTTTGACTATTCAAGGGAGCTAACTCTATTCTAAGCATATGCAGAAATAATTACTCCAGACTGAAAAGAATAACTTACAATTTAACAACATGCTTTGATGAATTGAACATCAATCGTAATGAATTGAACAACAACTCTAATGAATTGAATAAAAATTGGTTATTATAAATTTTTCAATGGAATTCTCTTTTAAATCAACTAATGACATCCATTTGAATTAAACAACAACCAAATGCTCACAATGATAATTAACTACATTCAAAATTGAACAAAAGTCATGTTAACACTAATCAAACAATTACAAAAGAATTGAATAATGACGAAAGCATTTAAGTGATTATGAAAGCATTTATCTTAAGCAAGAAGGCATGAATGGTGAACTAATCTAATGAAAGAGGAAGATCTAACATCTTACGTTCATAATTAACCAATTAAATGATATCTTATGAAATGCACTGTATAACTGGAAATGTAAATTTTGTAAATAAAAGTATAACACAGAACTAGCAGAGAAACTCCCAGGGCTGGGCCCAAAGCCACCAAAAGTTTACTGCTAAGGAATACTCAGAGATTTTCTATTCCAAAAACACCATATTCTTTATTAAGCTGCAGAGTAATACATTCACACAATTGGATGATTCTGTCTCGATACATATATTACAGAGGAAAATCTCTATATATATCTCTATACTATATTGTTAATCTTTGGTTTTTTAAAGACGAATTCAAAAGTAGTAACAGATCCTTTCCATATGGGACCCTGCTACTTCATGGATGTCGTTTGAGTACTCCAAGAATGGATGTGCCTCTACATCTCCCACCGATCCATAGGAGCCATTATGATCCCATTTCATTCCCTTGTTATATGTCTTCTAGTCATCATCAGTTCAGCTACTTTTCTTCCCTATCAATAAAGATATGAGAAGTCAGTTCTTATGTTATTTAAGCACTCCTTTTATCATTAGTTTACTCTTCCTTGGATTTGCGTTCTTTCGCTTTAATTTACTGTAAAGATGAGAGGAAAAATCATAAAAGTACATAACAAATAGTAGTAAAGATGGGGTGAAACATACCTTCTTCTTGGCCCAACAGCCAGTTCGAGCTATATCCCTCCACTCATGGATCTCATCCCCTTGGATAAAGGAACCCTAATCCCTTCACTAAATGACTTCATCCATCCCTTGATGGATCTGAAACTTCCTCAATCTCTCCTATAAATTGAGCTGAAGCTTCATGTATAAGGGTTAACTTATTTTTTACATTGAATATTACACCTTTGTACACAATATTTCATTGAAGATAAATCTATATTGGTCATTATAGAGAGGAACGCTTGGAAAACCAAGAAGCACAATTTTGAATACATACAGGAGGAATATGTACAAAATAAAGGCTCAGGCTGTAATATTTATCTTTATAATTCCTTCTAATACATATGGATCTCTTTTTATCATTGTGTTGTTTTTAGATTCATTAAAACAATGACAATTCTTAATCTCCTTCATCATTAAGTTGAACTAGTGTTTTTTATTATTATATACTGTAGGTAATTTTGATTCTTTTCATGTTTGTGGTTATAGGTTCTTCTCAGCATTGAAGGATTTATTTGGAGCAAAAGGAAAGGTATACATCAAACATTTCGTTGAAAGGTAGGAGCATAACCTCCTGATTTCTAAGTTATAATAATCTGAATGCCAATAGTTTAGGGAAAGAGGTTTTCAAATGGTTGTTTGTTTCTAGCTATATGTTGGGATACTAGGGAGATCGTTCTTGTCCGCAAGAGGGATTTATCCAGAGAAACAATTGGCGACCATACTGGGGAACAAGTTTAGTTTTCTCTTGATTATTTTTGGTTTAGAATTCCAACTTTTATATTTTGACTTTTTTGAGTGTGGTTGGGTTTATAACCTTTTAGATTATCTGATTTAGAAAGACTTGAGTTTGTTTTCTTAAACATTTCTTTACCCTGCGCTATTTTTTTTTATAAACAGAGTGAAAACCTACACAAGTTTTTAGTTTAATTCAGTGCGCATGCACACTGTTTTTTACTAACAACCTGCACACCCCGTGGGAAATTTTTAAAAAAAAAATTTCTCTTAGAGTTAGTTAACAAAATTCTTAAGGTTTAACCTAATCTATACCAACTCTCAGATTATGTCTGTGAACTCTTCCTAATTACCTTAGAGTCTTTCGATAAATCATCTTTTTTGCACATTCAGGTAGGGTTTGCCATGGTTTGATCAATTTCTCTTTTGGGGAAAATAGTTTCACTACGTAGATCACTGGTTTTCTAGAATATCCCTCTAGAGCTACCAGGAGTCTTGTCAGCCTTGCTTGTTTGAGTGATTGTTTCTTGCTCATTTTCAAAAGGAAAACTTCTGGATTACCGAAGTGTGATTTGTCTCAAAAGTAGACTTTTATGAATTTGTTTCTTCTAGTTAAAGAGAAAAAACAATTTAGTTTTCTTTCAACTAAAAGAAATCAAGAAAAGACACTCATAGGTATCTTAGTTAGGGTTGTCAGTTAAGAGCTTTAATTTTTTGAAGCTTTTACATTTTTTTAAGGTTTTTATAGTTGATTTTTCTTTTGAAAATTGTTTGTTCATAAAATTGTATATTTTGGCTTCGTAATCAATGAAAGTTTTCATCACAAAGTAGTGTTTGTCATGCTTAAAATGAAATTGTTTTCTTGATGAAAAAGAACTCTTATGGGATGTTTTAGGAAATTTGTACTTTTTGAGTCAAAAAGTCCTTCTACTTTCTCTTAAATAGAAATTCATTGAAATAAATAATTTCATTTTCATTATTGATACATTTAGAGTATTCTTTGTGTTGGTCACAATATCATTGAGTTTCATCTCCATACCCCTCTGCGTGAACATCCAAATTAATACAATGCTTAATAAAATTGATCTAGAATTTTTTTTACATTTTCTAGGGATCATTCTAGCAATCTAGCTCTGAACTAGTGATTTGGAATAGCCAATAAATAACATTCCAAAAAAGGTAAAACAGACTAGTAGCATCTTGTGGAAGGGAAAAACCCAATTTTTGAAATTGTGCTCTCAGAAGCGCTTCTTAAAAGAGTCAAGCACGAGGTCATATCAAACCTAGTGGAGTAATCGTACCTAATTCATTGGTGAAGATAGAAGATGAAAATGTAATACAAACGGTAAACCTTAGATTAACCATTGTCGAAGAGCTTGGGATCACTTGTTAGTAAACCTCATATTTACCATTTCAAGGAGATTTCGAGGGGACTGATATTGGATACCCTGCCCTTGCATGTATATTGGGCCACAGGCTATTTCCCCAGGTTGATTGTCTTAGTTGGTGACCTTAGTGGCCATAATATTTAGGATTTTTCCTAGGGTGATGGTGGAGGGAAGGTCCTACTGTACCTGGAGAATACATTGACTAGAATCACTTGGAATTTCTGGAGGGTATTCTTCACTTCGATATGGCATAGTGAAGTTACTTGCACCAGCCAGTTTCCTTAAGCAGGTTGCGAGGGTAACTATTCCAACAACTAGTTATCCACATTAATCTCTGCAAGGTTGGATTTCATCACCAGCTAGTGATTTTATTTTGGAAACATATTGTTTGTGTGTGGATTTCTTCTTAGATTTTGTAGGTGTGTGTTCATTAGTTTTATTTTTAGAGGCCTTAGGTGTGATTCTTTTAATATTTTTTAATTTATTCCATTAAATAAATTAATCGTGGCTGAATGACCAAGGCATTCACATAGAATGCAGGGGAAACCCCCTGAATATACACCTAGTCAATTGGAAAAAATAAAAATTGTAATTGTTCAATAATTAGGAAGCAGGTATACTAAACAAGGAGAATCTTCAATTTTAATACATCGATATTTTGAAGTTAATCAACCTTAGATAGCTGAAAAAGAACAAGAACAAGCAGAAAATTTTGAATTAATTACAGTTGAATCTGTCACTGGTGAGTTGTCATATATACAACTCACTAAACCTAAAATATCTAATTGTAAGTCTAATTCCACTTCATCTCTATCACCTTCAGACCTTATAGCCCTAACTCCTGGTCATCCTCATTCACCTCGAGTAAAGATTCTCATCATTAAGAATCTTCCTCCTATCCTTATTAACATTGAAGAGATATCTGATGTAGAAGAAGAGATTGAACCTCCCTCTCATCAAGAATATTTAGATTTGAGTTTTAGTGAACTGATATATCCTTTCATTCCTTTTCGACCGAATCCTTGGTATCACCAATTCAACGATTTTTTACATAGCTCTAGTTACTGTCACTCACCATGATGAATCCTAGTCTACTCTTTAGCAAGAAATAGTAACATGGCCTCTGAAATCATTTCTACTAAGTCATCTATGTTTTCTTCTTCTCCATAAATTTTTTTGTATGGCGGTCCTTCTGTTCCTTTTGGGTACCAGTTGCCTTTTTGCACTTTTTTAGGAGCATCTCCTTTCTCTGAAACTTCTACTATGTTAACTAGTCTATTTGAGTCTACCACCCAACCTTTGATGATGAAACATGTATATATGTTTTTTGGGAATGTCCCTAAAGCTAGCTCACAAGGTGGCTATATAGCGCCTGGGGATCAGCAACCTCGCCAAGGGAAGCAACCTCTCCAAGGGCAGCACCCTTTTCAAGGGTAGTAGCCTCTCCAGGGGCAGTAGCCTCTCGAAGGGCAGTAGCATTTTCAAGAGCAGCAGTACTTTCAAGTGCAACAACCTCTTCGAGGGAAACAGTCTTTTCAGGGAGGACAATCTTTTACTAGAACCTATATAGCACTTGTAGGGAAAATTATTCCTAGTAATTATCAAACTTATGTTCCAATGCCTCAAATTGTTTATGCTCAACCCTATGTGTCACAAAATTCAATGGGAACTCCTTAACCAAGGATAAATACTATGTGGAACCCTTTTTTTACTCAAAAATATTTGCAACCTACATTGCAAGTATCTTATAATCAACTTGCTCAACAAGATGGAAAATTTAGTTACACCCAAGTCCAACAACTTGTTCAAGGTGCATTGAAAATTACCCCAATGGTATCCGTACCAAGTAGTCAACAACCTGGTTTGAGTACTCCTAGTACTCCTATCCAATCTACTAAGAAAACTAATGTTCAAAAACCAAATACACCTATCCTAGGAGTTTCTCAAGTCTCTATTGCTACGACCCTTAAAATTTCAACACCAAATATTACATAGGCTATCCCTCAGACTACTACCCATCAAAATAGACATAAAGTCTAGTCGATTCCTCAAACCTCTGTCGCACAACCTAGTGCAACAACTATACAAATAATTCAACCTTTTACAGGTCAAAATTTTGAAGGACAAACCTTTGTAGGTCAACCTATTCAAGGGAAACCTTTTACAGGACCAACTATTCATGGAAAACCCTCAATAGGTCATCATTTTCAAGGTCAATTTGTTCAAAGGTAGCCATTTCAAGGGAAATTAAAATATGGAAAAGTGCGACAAAATCCAACTTTTCAAATTCAAACATACCTTGGTTATACATATGAAATACCAGCTCAACCTCAACTCGGTATTTCTACCCTTGGATACCCTGGAGGTATACCGATTTCAACTTCTCAAGCTATCCCAATTTTTCCTGGATATCCTCCTCCGGGTACTGGTATTGTCCCTCAAGGTTATCAATTTTCTCAGCAAGACCATAATAGGTGGTTACCTATCATTGCGACTTTAGATTTACCAGACTTGTCTTGGCTATTGAATGATCCAATTCACTATCTTCCTTTTTGGCCGTAAATGCCTACTAAGTTTCCCAATGACATTCCAAAGTTTGAAGGAAAATTAGGAGAAGAGACCTCGAATCATGTTATGGCTTATCATCTGTGGTGTGCATCCATTTCATTGATCAATGATTCCATCTGTTTAAGAATTTTTCAAAGAAATTTGATCAACTTAGCCGCAATGTGGTACACTACGTTACCATGAGGCTCATTCAACAACTTCAATGCTTTAGCAACTAATTTCCTTACTCATTTTCAATTTTAGTTTTTTATGATAATGGGATGGAACTTTTGACTTCACTTTAAAAAAGTACGTCTACGTACATTTCAGATCACATCCACAAATGGCAACATAGATGCCACTTAGTCAAATTTTTCATTTGGGATCAAATTATGGCTGAATGTTTCATTAAATCATTACTTCCTAAGACTACTGAAGATGTAGTTAAAGGAGTCGTTGTAACAGAAGAGCATGTCATCGCTTAAGTCTATTATTTGGACCTTGTTTACACACAGTCTGGTACTTTGTATGAAAACATTATTGATTTACCTCACCCATGCCAACTTACTACAACTCCTTCTACTTCTCATGCCACAAACAGTGTAATCAGTACAATTAATATGTCAAAGAGTAAGAAGAAACCATCTAAATCTACTACTCCAATCATAACTTTACTTGATTCACCTAAAGGAGAATCTTCCTTAAAAACTTGTGCCGAAATTCATGTCGTAGACTCATATACTGCTAAAACTAAGTCATCCAATAGTAATAATAAAGGGAAGGGTAAAGATAAACAAAAAAATTATCCAAAAGGGAAAGCAAAAAAAAATTTACCATCAGACGAAAAAAAAAGCCTCATTATCTTGTCTTATCTGTGACGAGGATCACTATACCAAAGAGTGCCCACATCATGCTGAGATATCTAAATTTTTAAAAGGTTGACCCACAAACGATGTCTTTAAAGATCATTTTCCATCACAAGACAACAAAATGATCAGATCTTCTTCTAATTCATCGATGGATATCGTGATGCTGTCCCAGGTCATGGTTGCAACACGATCTGGAGAATATGGATCTAAGAGTCATGTAACCGGAAAGAAAACTTAATCATCCATTCAACCTCCAGTATCAACTCCTCCTATTTCCGAACCATTGCACATCGAGAAACATAATACTGATTTGGTAATTAAATTTTCTGCCAAAGGTGTACTACAAAAATTGGATTTCAATCCACATGTAAGATCCACTCAGAATTACAATATTTTTGAAGATTTTGGCATGCCCCCTTCAGCAATGTCGGCCCTTGAAGTGTTGCAATATTTTCCAGCTTAGGGGAAATTACTATTGAAGATTTGGCCATGTTGCCTTCAACAATATCAGCCCTCGAAGTACTGCAATCTCCTCCATCTCAAAGGAAATTGCTTTTATAAGCTATTGGAGTGACTGATCCTCAATATTCTAATCTTATTTTCTTTTATCTCGAGAAATTTGTACCTATACTCCCGCACAAAATGAATTTTCAAATCCCTGTTTTAATCAAATTTAGGTGATGTTTTCACATAGTAATTGACAAGGGAACATCTACATGCTTTATGTACTTAGCCTATTGGAAAAAACTTGGTTCTCCACCAATCAATCAGTCACCCACGATTTTTAAAGCCTTTGATGGAAGAGGTTTTCATCCATTTGGAATACTCCAATATTTACCAATAGAGGTAGAAGGAAAAACTGTTATGCTTGACGTGGAATTTATTGATGCCCCTCTTGACTAAAACCTTCTGTTAGGTTGAAATTGGTATTATGCTATGACTTATATCGTTCCGTCCATGTTTCAATTGATCATGTTTCCTCATAATCGAAAGTTTGTTAAAATCGATCAGTTGTCATACTTTTCTTCAGACCCTACCTCTACGGATAGTATCCAACATGTTGGAAATACGGTTATCCCTTATGAATATGTTGGGGTAGGACTAGTTAAAGATTTCGATCTTATGGGAACTTTTTCTATACCTCCACCTAACATACCTCAAACTATTTCCAATATCAATATGACTACATTAAGAACAATGTCATTTGGTGACCCATGGAATGTGCCTTTGGAATATGAATTGGACTATTATGGCGACAAGATCCCTTTAAGTCCATATGAATCAGCATCTGTAGAGGTACAATCTCTTTCTAACATTTCATCAAATGATACTAATCAAATGAATGTGGTCAAAGAAGAGTCTTCTTCTCTACCAAGCTCAACCATGACATATTTTTCTGATCCTTTTCAAAAATCTTTTCAACTAATGAAAATATTTTGGAAATATTGTCATTCGATGAATTAGCTTGGGACAATATTCATCATCGATCCTCTTTTTTATCTCACCTTGATCGAGTCGAAAATGGATTTTCATCCATATTTTCAATTGATTATGTTGAGGGACCTCAAAATCCTATTTCTATTCTTCATTTGGATTCTAAGACAAAATTAGGAAATATTTCCACTATAATTCCCATTAACATATCATTCATACCTGGAGTCACTGAAAACATTCATATAGGTGCTTCTTGCTCAATTGAAGATATAAATATGTACTGTAAAGCCTTATTACAGAAATTCTTAGACATTTTTCCTGGTATTACAAATAAATGCCAGGTATTGATCCTAATATTTTGATTCACAAAATTAATACATATCTGGATGCTAAACCTATTAGATAGAAATTACATCCAATACATCCACAAAAAGATGTTTCTATTAAATCTGGAGTTGAAAAAATACTTCGTGCAGGATTTATTTATCCTATTCCTTTGACGTATTGGGTATCTAATATAGTTCCAGTGACCAAGAAAAAAGGGACTACCAACGTATGTGTCGATTATATGGATATTAATAAGGCTTGTCCCAAAGAAAATTAACCCACCCCTTACATCAACCAAATTATTGATGATTGTGCAGGAAATGAAATATTTTCATTTATGGATGGATTTTTTGGATACAATCAAATAAACATACTCGTTGCTAATCAGCCAAAGATAGAATTTATATGTCCATGGGGAACATTTGCATATTTTAAATTACCTTTTGGACTGAAAAATGTTGGCGCAACTTTTCAAGGTGTTGTATCTTATGCATTTCACGATATCAAACACATTGTGCAACCCTAATTGGATGACTTACCTACTTATTCTTTACACAGACAATATCATCCTACACATTTACGTGCTATCTTTATGTGAAGTAGGCATTAGATTATTTGTTTGAATCCACACAAATGTATATTCTGTACAATCAAGACCCTTACTTGTTTTAATTGTTTTTGAAGAAGGAATTTGTGTCGACTTGTTGAAGGTTGAGGCCATTATGAATCTACCTCCTCATTCCACTGTTCACCAACTACAGAGTTTGCAAGGGAAATAAAAATTTCTACGTCGTTTCATCTCGAACTATGCAGAGTTAACTAAAGGTTTCACCCGGTTATTAAATGAGGATGTTCCATTTAATTGGGACAAGCTTTTCGATAAAGCTTTTGATGCACTCAAACATGCGCTGACCCATGCATCGTTATTGCATCCACCTGATTATCAACGAGATTAATTTTCGTATTTAGATGCGTTTGATTTGAGGATTGGAATGGTTTTAGTTCGAGATGATGAATCAAATAATGAACATGTGATTTATTATCTAAGTCAGAACCTCACCCTAACAGAGATCAAGTATTCATATGTGGAGAAGTTGTCCAACAATTTCATCGTTACATATTGTTATGTAAAACCACAGTGATATCTAATTGCAACTCTATGATGTAAATTTTGACAAAGAAATTGCTTGGGGGAAAATATTCTAAACGGATAGTTATCATGCAGGATTTTGATTTGGATTTCGAAAAATCCAAATCTAATAAATCACTCGTTTTTTCTCAAATTATGTGTGACTTTACCAACACTGAATTGGAAACAATGGCAAAGGACCATCTTCCCAATGAATCTATTTTTCTAATCAACACATTAGATCCTTGGTATAGAGATATCATTATATATATTCAAACCCAAACCTTTCTGCTAGAACTCTCATGATTTGATTGACGTGGAATTTGATACCAGTCTCAACAATACAATATTGTTGGTGACACTCTTTCTCGTCATGGTGCTAATTCTATTTTTTGACGTTGTATCACTCATGAAGAAGCCAAAATGGTTTTAAATGAATGCCATTTTGGAGCATGTGTTGTTCATATGTCTTGGTCTACCACAACCCAAAATATATTGTGTGCTGGCTATTTCTAGCCATCATTATTCAAATATTGTATCCTTGTGGTTAGAAAATGCCACAATTTTGAGTTTTTTGATCGAAATATGCATGCACCTCCAGCTCCTCTTCACCCAATCATATTTGTTGGTCCATTTGAAAAATGGGGCATCGATTTCGTTACATGTAACCCTCACATGGCCATCAGGGATGCGTATATTATTATCGCTGTAGATTACCTTAACAAATGTGACTAGGCGATGGCTACATTCACGGTTGATGGAAAAACTGCATCTACTTTCATATTCAATCATGTGATTTCTAGGTTTGGTGTCCCTTAAGCTATTGTTACGGACCATGGTAGCCACTTTCGAAACATTATGATGAATTAAATTTCTTCTAAGCCTGGCCTACGCCATGATAATTCCACACCATATTACCCATAGGCCAATGGCCAAGTAGAGTCTCTTAACAAGGTTTTAACCAACATGATTAAATGGATTGTAGGAAGCCATAAATCGAATTGGCATACCATGTTTTTTTCTGCATTGTGGGAATAATGTACCTCTACAAAAAAATCCATAGGGTTTACTCCTTTTCAAGTCGTTTATGGTTTAGAATTTGTTTTACCCATTGAATTTGAAATCCCATCACTAAAACTAGCCATTGAGTTGTTACGAGCTACCTCTGAAGAGGAAAAACATTTCTTATACCTAACACAATTATATGAGACTCATTGCGTCATTGCATTAGCTACCAAGGCTCATAAAAAACATGTTAATGCTCAATATGTTCAAAGCATTAACCCTCCTATCTATTCAGAATGTGACCTAGTCTTAGTATACGTTCAAGCCCAAGATAAAATAGGTGATGGTAAATTTGAACCAATGTGGCATGGTCCTTATATTGTTAAGCGTGTGCTTCCAAAAGGGGCCTATGAATTAGTTGATCATGATGAAGTATCTTTAGATAAGACCATAAATGGTCTTTATCTGAAGAGATATTATGCATTTTTTTTTTGTGAAAAAATTCTTTGTACATTAGTTACATTTTATAACAATGTGCCTTAGATTAGTTATTTTTCTTGCCGATTTTTCACTACTTTTTCTGGTTATCTTGATTACTCTCAATGCTACATATGTCGACACTCCCTCATAATTACATTGGCTTTGATGAAAATGCCTATCGTAGTACATGGAACATATCTTCTGCTGCTTGGGTTATCTGTTCACCCGCTGATGAGTTAGTTTCTATTCATGGGATTTTCCTCAGTCGAAAAACGAACGATATTTTAGAATATAGAGCGGTATTTGAGCTACAATTGAGCTATTATTTGATGCGATTTCATTTGGAATTTGACATTTGATTGTTAGGTTAGATTCACAACTCATTGTATTACATTTGAATAGTGTTTATGCAATCATAAATCCATCTTTGTTAAGAATTTTTTTAAGGGTTCATCACTTGGAAAGACTGTTTGATTACATTTAATATCAACACATTTCAAGAAATTTAAACACATTATATTATGAATTGGCTAATAAATTTTTAAATCTACATTTTCAATGTTGAAAGTAAAACAAAAAAATATTAAATCCATATTGAACAAGATACTCAGAGATCAAAAGTAGTAATATCATTAGGTAAAAATAGTTGTGTGTATAGAAATATTACATCATTTGTGATCATAGGTTTCAAAAACCTTATGATCTAAATATACTAATACAAAAAAAAAAATCCAATCTAAATCGACCATATTCTATCCATGATGATGACCATGGTAGCATAGTATAGCATGCACTACTCTACACAGATATCGCCTAAATGGACTGGGAACCTCAGTCACATGCCTCTGGTATCTAAGAGGAAAATATTCCATCCCAGTATTTGGGATGTCAATGGTCAACCTCGCCAGGTTGTATTCCAAATCTCTGAGGGCCTATGTTTGCATCATTCAGTAGTGGAGCTATTGCTATAGGTTGTGCTTCTTGTCTATCAAAACGACGAAGCACATCTAGTCATGTTGGGCCAACATCTGCATTTTAATGTTTTTATCAATAATGGAAGATAAAAAATCAAACAAAAATTAGATAACAGAAACACTAAAAATGAGACAGTTTACCTGATGCATCCCACTATGTTCCTGGTGGGAGTAATGTGTCAGGGTCACTCGTGAAATCAGCCCCTGCCTAAGGAAAGTCCGAAATCATGAATATTTGGCTCATAATCCATACGAAAAATTCAGGAGTATATCGAACCATAGGACCACCATCGCCATCATGGTGAGCCATCAATGAAACACATCGCAACATGCATGGTTCCCTCGGTCCTGTCAGATCTACTAACAACTAATGAGGTAATAGGAGTGGAGTTCTCTCCAAAGTGAAATGTATGAGAATGGATCCATAGCCGAAGTTCTTCAGCTTCCCATTCTTTGCTCTTGTGAGTTGGAATTTCATATTGACCAAGACTCCTTCACACCATTTAAAAATTGTTCCCCTGGAACACCAACAACAATCTACATCTGTTCTTTGGTAGCCACATGAGGAGCTACACTGCCACACAATAAAGTAACTATAAAATAAATTATTTTAAGGTCTAGTCCTTCGATGGTTTCTATGTCGATATGACCATCCTTCAATTGTGAATCCTATGTGCAATACTGCACCATAAAAGAAGTAGTAGGCAGTCCCCTTGGTCGTGTGCAAAATAATGAAATGTTTCTTCCTCTTTGGGGTAAACCAATGAGGAAATAAATATCATCTCTCTCAATCACAAGCCTGTGATCATTGATGATGAAACATTGTTCCCGGACATCCCAGGCATTAACCACCTAGGTAATGAGTTTCACTTGGGCCTTCATTCCTTGTATTGCCCAAAATTTGTATAAACCACAATTATTCGACACACAAAGAATTTTTAGGCTGTCAATGGATTCATCTTCATGTGACCAATTATCTTGTTCTCTCCACTCAAGCATGATTGGTTTCCTGCAAACAATCATTTAGGAACATTAGAAAAATTGCGGGAGAATTTGGAGCAATTTTTATGGAAATAAATTTAGTTTGTGAAAAACCCACAGCGCTTGTGCAATTTTTATTCATACACAGTGTTATTTTGTGCATGATTTAATTATAAAAACTACGACAACACAATGATTTTTTATATTAAAAAATCATTGGGATTCGCGGGCTCTGCCACAAAAACCTGCGCACCCCCGAGGGAAAATTCTAAGACCTTTTTTCTGCCAAAAAAATGATAAAAAATCTTAAATTGAAAAAGTAAAAGGATGAAAAGAAATAAAATGAAGAGATGAAATACCTGGAACTAACGGTTTGAGAAATGGTTTCCTGGTTCTTCCGATATCCGCTTCAGAATATTTATGGTAAAACTCCTTTTCATTGCTCTGGAAATCAAAAGGTAAAAATGATATGTTCTAACAACATTTTATAGGATTTCATGAATAAAATAATATTATTTTGTTTATTTTGACCTTTATAAGTTAATTTTGAATATTTTTACCATGGTTGAGAGCATATGATTATAATTTTTGAGTTTTGGTATAGAGACCAGGTTGTGTCTGAAACGAATCATTTTGACAACGAGTAAAATTTTATCACATTTTCGGGCTCTCAAAAAATACAAAAAAGCGAAACCATGGAGTCCTCTTTTAAGTTCTTTTATAATCCCTAAACATGAAAATATCACTGAGCACTTGACTATTCGAACTTATTAAAATAAATGAACAGTTTCCTATTTAGTATAAGTTTACCCCTTTTCCATACTGAACTAGACTAATTACGAAACATTTATACGTTGACTAAGCATGGTCAATAGAGTTCTCTCCTACATAATTTTATCCTTTTTCAGGTTTGAGATACTAAACTTACAAAAACTAACACTACAGAGTTTACTTATGTTTTTTATGTTTTTCTTATGACTCCTTGAAACTGAAAAACACTGAGTTAATCCTATGTTGGACTCATTAAAACTAAACAGTGTGGGACCTGTCGATTACAACACGACCGAGCCACTCCTTCTTAGGGTTCATTAAAAAAACTGAGATGGAATTGTCCGAAGGATGAGCTTACACAACAAGGAAATTTTATCCTCCTCAAGCTTGAAAAAAAGTAAAGAGGTTATTGCCAGTAATGGTGGGGGAAAAGGTGAGAAAAATAAGCCATCTTTTATACCTTTTTTTAAAAGGAGCATGTCGCTCTTGAACACAACACTTTGTCGCACTCATGTGTGGGTTGAGTAATCCTTTTGTCTTACAGTTAATCAAACCTCATTGAAATACATTAGTTAGTTTTGGGTATTATCTTTAAGTCAAATGTTTCCAAGTAATTTACATTGTTGTTATGTGTTCAAGAGAAAATTCCAATTCAAAATCACTATTCATTGCAAACATTTGTCTCCATTCACATTGACCATCCCTAAGTTAATCCTTACAAAAAAATTCTTCAAAACTTGATATAATGGTTTTTTGTTGTATGCCCTCCTACGATGGATCACTTTTTATCGACATTAGCTCTTTATCTAGGAATTTGATCTAGAAATCCTATCAGTACCTTGGAATCTGCATGCCCTAATGGCAGGTTTCTTGGCTTCGATGACATGTTTTCATCATTGGCCTTCGATTGAATGACTATATGAGTGTTCAACTGCAAATCATTCATTTATATTTCATATATTTTACTGAAGTACTTTGAGATCCACTATCATTACTGGTGGTTTCTGTCACACTTGTTGACGATTTTCATCATTGATTGGTAATCAAGTGGTTTCTACCATGTTTGTCTTCGAAACAATCAATCACATGGATAGATTTATACTAGTTCTAGAAGCAGAAATCCAGAACGTCGATCTATTTTCAGCCATCCAGGCTATGAGGAGTTATGTATTCATGATATATTATACTTATTCATAACAGATGGTTGTGCCCATACTATGTCTACTTTTGATGTAATGCTAAAGTCATATATGTACCATTTCATTTAGTTAGTTTTTCTCTGAGTATGGCAATGCCTACCTCAGTGATGATTATATATTTGCATTGAACGTTTCTCACATGTTTTCAACTAGTGTCTCCAATCCAATCCTTGGAACAATTAAGAGCTCCACTCTCTCAAAAAAAATTCTCAAACTACGTACTTTAACGGGAAATTTGTTACACTTCATTTTTTCACCATGAAATTCGACTATCAATATGGATCTATCACCATCTATACTCATGCTTCCTTAGAGGTCAAAACATTCATGTTCTTGAACCAAGTCTTGTAAAATGGAAAAAATATCTTAAAAACTCTTGACGGTTTCCTACGTTCTTTTTGTAGTCATTTCCTGTGCATGTGCTGATACTTCCTCTATTATCCATGACAATTGCCACTCTGTTCACCAATAAAAATTGTGCACCCCCGTAAAATAAAGTAAACACGAAAAAGTATCTTCTAGAATCCTAGTTGGGTGAATATTATTCCAACTAAAATCCTCTTGAGTCACACCAGTTTGAGTTATATCCCTCCACTCATGGACCTCATCCACTTGGATAAAGGAACCCAAATCCTTTCATTAGAGGATCTCATCCCTCTCTTTATGGATCTGAAACTTCTTCTATCTCTCCTATAAATTGAGCTGAAGCTTTAGGTTTACGGTTTCACTTCTTTTGTACATTGAATATTACACCTTTGTACAAAAGACTTCATTGAACATAAATATATATTGTTCATTCTAGAGAGGAAGTCTTGTCAAACGAAGGAGCACGATTGTGAAAGCATATGAGAGAAATTTGTACAACATCAAGGCTCAGGTTGTAAGATTTCTCTTTATAATTCTTGGTAATACAAATGGATCTCTTTTTCTCATTGTGTTGTTTTTATATTCATTAAAACAATGGAAATTCTTAATCTCCTTGATCATTAAGTTGAACTGGTGTTTTTTATTATTATATACTGCAGGTTCTTTTGATTCTTTGCATGGTTGTGGTTCAAGGTTCTTCTCAGCATTGAAGGATTTCTTTGGAGCAAAAGGCAAGGTCTACATCAAACATCTCGTCAAAAGGTAGGAGCATAACCTCCTCATTTCTAAGTTATAATAATCCGAATGCTAATAGTTTAGGGAAAGAGCTATTCAAATGGTTGGTTTTTTCTATTTATCTGTTTGGATACTAGGGAGATTGCCCTTGTCCGCAAGAGGGATTTATCCAAAAAAGAATATTACCATGGTATTAGTATGTGTGGATTAGGTTGGCACGTGATATTAACTTGGTCTAGATAGTCTTGGTATTAGCATAACCATGGTATTTTCCCTTGGCACTGTTTTGGATATTACCATGGAATAAGAGTCTGTGGTATTGCAGTAACCATGGTATTTACCTGAAATATTGACTTGGATATTACCATGATATATGGGTTCATGACATTGGCATAATCATGTTATTTACGTATGGTATTGACTTCAATATTACCATGGTATAGGGGTCCATGCTACTGGCATAACCATGGTATTTACCTATGGAATTTACTTGGAGATAACCATGGTAGAGTGGTCTGTGGTATTGGCATAACCATGGTATTTACCCATGGTATTGACTTGGATATTACCATGGGACCCGTGTTTGTGGTACTGGCATAACTATGTTATTTACCTATGGTATTGATTTGGACATTACCATGGTACAAGTGTCCTAGGTATTTACATAACCATGTTATTTTCTCGTGCTATTGGTTTGGAGATAATTGAAGATAATATGGAATATAATGAAAAAAAAAGGAAAAATTATTGATTTTATTTAACTTGTGTGTTGAGTGAGTGTGTGTGGGGAAAAAAATATGACAATTGTGCGAGTTATATTATGCATATTTTCTGAAACAATTTGGTGCATTTAAAGCATAGAAAAAATGTATATACAACATGTTCTTAAAATGGATTGGTCACTATATTATTAACAATGATGCACCTTTAATATGGTCATGGTATGAATATTTAATACATTGGTAGCATGTATTGACATAATATTGTGATAGGACCATTGCTGTTGAATATGAATTTGACATTTTATGTTGAGCTTACTTTACTATGCTATTGTAACATGGTGAATATGTTTCTGGATTTTTTGATGTGACATTTCTCCTTTTTTATCACAATGGTTCATTAATAAATGTTTTAATTCACCCGAATCTTAGTGAGCTATATGTACTAAGAATTTATGTAATGAAAAATACTAAAATTTGAATGTTGGTGCACTTATGATATATTTATCATATGAAATTTTGATGAGCTGATTTTAAATGTTTGATGAGATAATTCGAGGGGGCCTATGTTGATTTGGATACAATATGATTTAGACATCTTGCATGGCTTGAATATTGGATATGTTATATTTTATATTTTGAAAACATACATCAATACTGAATCTACCTTATTTTTATGTGATCACTGAAATGATAAAGGTTTCATATATTAATGTTTTGACATGCACAAAATATATTGAGTGTTTTTAGGTTGGAGTTACACGTTGAAAACTCACCCTTGGGCATCACGTGATGTGGTCACCCATTAGCATTGATTTACATGGTGATATAGTATAATGTTGGGGTTGGTTTTGAGTTTTTTTCATTTTAACAAGCCTCTATGGGTCTTACATCATTCTCTGCCTTAATTTCATGGCCCTGAAACTCATAATGTTGTCCTATGACCTTAATGATATTTGACTATGCAAATCTACTATGAATATCAATCTTCGTTTTTATCTACGACTTATGATAAGAAGGGATTTTACTCTATTTGTGTTCAGCCTGTGGATTTTCATCATCTAGGTTCACTTCATGCCTTTAATATGCGAGAAACATTTGTGGTTACTGATTCAAGGAAATACAAACCTACGGATAAGTATGTTTTCCCTAATTGGGTTGTTCACTTAGAACAATAGAAAGAAAGATATCTGACCTTTTCCTTAAAGTGAATAGATAAAGGGAGAGAAACATACTTGTAATTTTTTCACTTTCCCTCACCTCCCTTCATCACTTTCTTCGCTCTCAATCCAACTTAACTCACTTGATTGATACCTCCCATGGAAAACAAAAGAAAAAAAACAACATAAAGGAAATACAATCTATTCAAGTTAAAAAAATTAAATCGATTAAACTCATTAACACACATATAACATCGAAAAAATGTCTTTATTATGAATTAGAAGGAAGAGTAAAACCAGTTGATCGATTTGTTGTCATTCATATAGCTTCAGTCCCATCCTCATCACATCCATCATCAAAAATCCAGAAGCATCATAATATATGCACAATAACTTCAAGAGTTGATATCTCACCAGCATAACTCTACTTAACACAAATTATTTCTTTCTTCTGAAGTATGTTCAGTTCTCTATTTATAAGTAGATGAAGCTTGTTTGATGTAAATGAATCATTCAATGGATTTCCTAAAAATGGATGAAGAGGTTTCCTTGTTCATGGGAATAGGAGGATAATAGGTTTAATAACTTCATGGGTTCCAAATTCAAGGCTATCAGATGAGGTGAGAGCTGGTACAACTTCTAGAAGTCACTGGAAGTTGGGGAGATTCCTAGAGTCTAATGAAAAATTCACTCTGATTCAACCAAAGAACTCCAAAGTGGGCCTAGATCCTCTACAATGCAGCCTTGCATGGGAGTATATTTTCTCCAAAGAATTTACTTCTATCTAGGGGTACATTGATGGCTTGATAGGGAACTTAAACTGGCATCTAAGCTGTGAAACTTTCATGACGAAATACCATCAATGTGATGAATTGTTTAGGGCATGTAGAAAAAAAATTATAGTATCATAGACCCTAATGAATATTGATTTGTGTTTTGGGATGATCCCCAAATCGACTTGTAACATCTTCCCCCTAAAGCATGAAGTCAAAAATGAAATGTTGAGTGATTTGATTTATCATGGGGTGAGGATGAACCGAAGTGGACATCGACCTGCATCAATTACAATGCATTACATCATGATATCTATTCATCTTGTACATGAATTGCTGAGGGAGGCATTTCCCACACTCAGAACATAAACTATCATAAAATTAGAAATTCATCTACAAATATAGACTGTCTATAGATATGGACCCATGATAGGATGACTATCTGAATAAACATCATCATATGGATGATTTGGTACTTCTCCTGAAATCGCATCCTAGATGGATGAAAATAGATCCAGGGTCTTCTATCTCATTCACTCGATCACTTAAAGTATGAGTCTAACCATGCAAATATATGATCTGATGTTGAACATGGGAAGACACTATCTGATTTCCAACCAACGATGTGAGCCATTAACAGATGAGAGAGAAACCACTGTTGATGATAATGGCTCTCAAGGTACTGTAGTACATTATGCATGGTGTGAATAGATGATTTGATGTCGAACACCATACAAATTATTTTGGTTGAAGGCCTGTGATGTCAACCTGTCGCTGGAAGCGAGAAACCCATCGTTGATGTAAGAAAACTCCAAGGTACTAAAAGGTTGTTTCAAAGTAAACTTCCTGGATGATGAGCAGATGTCGACATGAAATGACTCATCGTAGGAGGGAATTTATGCTTCCCTCATAAATGACACGAAACAAGAGTAATGATTTTGAATATAGAATGTGACTAATGAAGAAATGTCAGGGATGGCAGTAATGAAGTGAAGGTTTATGAGTATTGCAAAGGATGAGGAATAACTAATTGACTTATCTTGAACATATCAGCGACACTGAATGAATTGGAAACATTTGACCCAAAACCAAGGTGATGGATGGTATTATAGACCATAGGTATGATAGACTTTCAAGCGAATTAGCCAAATGAAAAATCATGAATATCAAGTGAATAATTGTCATGTTCAAGAGCGAATTGCTACCATAAAGTGTTTTATCCCTTTCCAATTTCCCCAGTCATTGCTTACCATTACCTCTTTATTTTTTAAGAAGCTTGAGGAAGGTACCATATGCTTGATGTATAATTCTAGGATTTAGGTGAATGCATCACTATTTGATGCCTTAACGAGTCTAGAGAAGGTGAAACTCGATCTTTTCATGATGGACAAGTCCTTCACTATGTGATTCTTTAACGAGTCTAACGATGGTGAGAACTTGGTCCTTTTTCATGTTTAGAGAGTTTGAAAAGGGGACTAAAATAAAACTCCACAAGTTCTTTTTCGTATAATAGTCCCTGAGATCCGAAAAAAACTAAAATAATATTTCAGAGAACATCCTAGTCATGTTTGACTAGGGTTTTCATTTTTCGTAATCATAATATATCTCCTTCTGGAAAAGGGTTAAAATTATACTGAGTAGGTTTCGTTTCAATTCCTTTAACGAGCTCAAAAGGACAAGTGCTCGAAAATATTTTCATATTTTGACAGTCTGAAAATAGCTGAAAGAGAAATCGAGGGGGGTTCCTTTTTCACATTTAAAAAATCTCAAAAAAGAGATAAAAGTGCACTTTGAATTCTTTCTTAATGTTTAATAAATCTTGAAAAAAGAGGATAAAAGTATGCTTTGAATTCCTTTTTCATGTTTAACAAAGCTCGGAAAAGAGATAAAACTCTGCTTTATGGTCAATATCGCATTTCATGATCATGCACAACTAACTCACTATAATCAACTGCAAACCTTCTCAAAGAAACATCAAATGGGTTGAAAATACCTATTTAAAATAGTAAAAATGGGTAAAAACCATATTTTTTAATTATATATGTATAAATTAATAAAAAATACTATTAAATTAAGAAATTACCGAGTCATTTTTACCATGTCACCTTTACCTTTGGATTTTAGTGTTGTAAGCCTGTTTTACCCTCGAACTTTAGTAGTTGATTGCAAAAGATTTTGTGGATCATTTCTCACGCTATCTAGACAAGGTAGAAGATCTTACCCTCCTCTTTCTATTGAACGCATTCTTTTTTAGTTTCATGCACATTTTTAGGTTTTCGTGCCCCCCAGGGTAGATATACAATTCCCTAGGGCTACCACACCCTTAAATGTCGAAAAGTGTATTGCAGAGAGCCTGGAAAGAGGTTGAATTCCACTGCAATGCTTTGTCTCTCACTCAAGGGTGCATTGAGCGTAGTTCAGAATGTTGTATCATTGTTTTTGCCCAAAATATTCCCAGTGTTTTGCATGAAATGGATCCTAAATTAGCCTATGGTGTGATTTAGACTTTCATCAAATCATAATCTTGATTACATGGCGAGAAAGAGAACATGAAGAATAGAATATGGTTTCCATAAATGATCCTGGCACTGTGAGAGCCCTTAGAAATTGTGGGTTACTAATGTAATTTTGATTTTTAGGGATGAGGCAACACATGGAAATATTTCCATTCTTGATCCATTCATGGGACCCGAAAATACATGCATTTCACATCGGGGATAAAGTTCTCCAAACATTGGTTGATTATATTTACCATATCAGAGGTTTGTTGAGACATGGTGCCCACATTTCCTTTGCAGGATCTGCGTGTGGCAGTGAAACTATGAAGGACTACATCCGATAGTTTTGTCAACCATGAACTGAGCATAGTAAAGATTGAAAGATAAATATCAAAGATGTGTGCGATATGCCTTTGCGTACTCTCCTATTCACTATCACAAAGCTAGCTGGCAGAATGACACTACATTTCATGAATAGATCATACATGCGCTTAAGTGTCTCAAGCCAACCTTATTCAATTGGGGGTAAGAAGTACTCTTTCAGATGAAATAACAAATGACCAAGGTAAAAATTGGTAAGACAAAAAATTTCAGTTATGGGTCAATTTTAATGACTTTTGTTTTGGAGTGAGTTCCATTGATGTAGCCACAGTATGTGATGCTAGGATTAGTTGGTCTTGGAGATCCACAGATTCAGCGGTGGGTTGAGCTGATGGCTAGAAATTTTGGTCAGACATCGATCTCATTTTCCAGTGCATTCTCTAGTTGGCTTTGAAGACATGATATATTCATCGAGGAGCATGCATATGTAGGGATCAATTTCCACAGAGATCCAGATTTGATTTTAGCAGTCGGTGCTCAATGGGGTGATATAGGTAAAATGTTCACCATGTTTTTGATATTTTGGGGTTGTTTACATATTTTTATGTTTTTAGATCTTTCCAAGACTAAATTAAATATGTTTTATGTATACATATGTAGGTATCGTTTGACCAGTTTTTTTTACACAGCAGGCGAGAGAACCAACAAAGAGGACTGTTGGAAGAGAAGTCCTACAGGATTTGGATTTAGCTAAGACTCTTGCTGAGTTACAATAGCATGTGGAGGGATTGACTCTTGGGATACCAGATGTCGATATTAAAGAGTTACTATGAGGCTGCAGTGCCATACCATTGGTGTTTTCAGCTGTTGGATGAGGTTGTTGCGCATGATAGCCCAAGAAGTGACCTACTATCATGAGCATCACTAGGTTTACTTAGATTATGCTATGTCTATATACATTTTGTGGTCATATGACCAACATGTCTTAGACACAATTTTGTAAAAAACTTGAAATAAATCTATTGTACTTTCAGTGTTTTTCTATGATTATGTGCAATCCTATTCAATTGTATAATGAGAATTGAAAATATATCCTTACATATGCTGCAAATGTCTATTTAACACATAATTCGCTAGGTAATCAACCAGAGTGTTAAATTTTCTAGAAATATGTTGATATTGAATGTAATCGAAATGTCTTTCCAAAATATGAACTCTAAGGAACATGCAATGAATTGCTAGTTTTGTATAGTATAGATGCCAGTAAGTTGTAGTACGACATTTTGTGAGTCCATTCGGATGATGATGCTACAAATTCCAAGTGAAATGGCATCAAAGAGTAGTTCAATCAACCCACTATACTTAGTGATATTGTTGGCCCATCGACCTATACAAATCCCTTTGAAGCTCACTAACTCACCACTTGGAGCAAAGATGGCCCATGTTGCAAAGGGTATATTCTAAGTACCATGACTAGCACCATTTTCATATCCAACAAATGGTTTTGATGATTCTGAAATCTGAAAAAAATGCACAATGGATTACCAACCACATGAAAAACTCTAAAAGTCACATCGCTACAAACATGTAATAAAAGCATATAATACAATGTTTACTACGCAAATCAGACATAGTAACATTTAAGATACTACCTATGTCGAGGCTACGACAATGGAATCCCATCATAATCCACCAACGCGTAGGAACCCTTAGCCAGAATGCAGTTGACAATGTAGGGGTCGTGCCATAATGGTTCAAATTTCCATGTTCCTATCTTATCAGCTTCTTGATTATAAAGTAAGACCAGGTCTCCTTCCAAGAAGGTGTGAGGCTTGACATTGCGGTCATATTGTGCCTTAATTCATCTGCTATGTGCTTCATTGGCCAATCTGGCTTCATGATGTGTTTCATATATATTGATGAGATCTAAAAGATGTGCATCTTCTTCAGAAGTGGCAGGTAGCAGGTAAATCACTAGTTTCAATGATGGTATTTCGCATTGTATCGGTAAGATAGCTTCTAGATCATAAACCAACTGAAAGGGAGTGAATCCGGTTGCATTTCTCACTGAGGTTCGATATTCCCACAAAGCTGATTACATGATCAAATTCTAGTTTCATTTATGAACCCAAACCATGCGTTGAAGCATACACTTAAGAAACTTGTTGATAGCTTCAACTTGTCCAATAGCTTGCGGATAATAGGGAATAGAAATATCATGTGAGATTCCTAACTTGGTAGTAAATGCATCCATCATTTGATTGTGAAAATGTTTTCCATGATCTTTGACTATGGCTTGCAGTACACCAAACCATGAAACCACATGGTTAAAAAAGAAAAATGCAGTTTTCTGTCCCGTGTTGTTGAATGTAGGCTTCATCTCAGCCCATTTGGTAAAATAGTCAACGACGAAAATAATATAACCTTTCCCCCCAGCCGAGTTGGGGTTACATCTTATGAATTCAATGCCCCATTTTTCAAATGGTCCAACAACGACAATAGGATGCATTGGTGTTGGCGGCAGGAACGTTTTACGATCAAATATGTGGCAAGGATGACAAATTCTAAGAGTGATAATGCAGTCATGAAATATGGTAGGCCAGAAGTAACTACCCCGTATAATCTTCTGCATGGTAGTATAGCCATACAAATGTCCATTGCATGTGCCAGAATGGAAATCATTTAGAACTTTTTTGACTTCCTCATGTGTGAAGCACCTACGTAAAATCGTATCGATACCATGACGATAAAGTGTATCATCGACGATCAAACAATATCTGGCTTGGTATCGAATACTTCACTATTGTGAGTGACAATTATTAGGATGAAAATTTTGGGTCTAGGGATAGATGATGAAATCTCCATACCACAGGTCAGATGACTCGATCAGAAACAAATACTTATCCGAAATTTATGGTTCCATATTAGGATTGGTACTACTTGAATGAAGGTCACAAATAAGCTCAACAAACACCAAAGACTTATTTTACTTGGATTTGATGAATTCCAAATAAAACTCCTCCAAAATGATGATCCATTTTGAATATTTACCCCCCAGCAAAATATGTGAAAGAATGTATGTCATAGGGTTGCAATCCGAAATGACAATGCTCTTTTGGAGCAGGATATAATGGAAAAATCTTTGTACAGCTTGAACGGCTGCCAAAGTGAGATTCTCAATGTATGTGTACTTAACTTCCATATCATTGAGATTAACACTCAAATAATATATTAGATGTTCAATCCCATCTTATTCCTAGAGTAAAACCATAGCGATGGTTGTATCTGCAGTAGTGAGATACATGAAATAGTCACTCTCCTAATTTTGGGGATAGGTTAATGATGCTCGGTGTTGTGGTTCCTGTGATTTGGAAAATTTAGCAATACCAAATGACAAGACAACATCAAATGACTTTGGGATCTCAGGACCTAGCCCTCCTGGACCCATAGAGGGATATCTCTATAAAGGTAAAGGAATGTATATCCTTGAAGTTCAATTTAAGGTATTAGGCTAGTTATAAGGCACAAGGGTTTTTGTTTTGTTTGTTTGTTTGGTTTGGAAACGTGAAAGAAGGGTTTAATGTAAGGTAAAGGAATGATTAGAGAAGGATTTTTGGCATTGGGGAGATAATTCAAGAGAGCACAAGTCCATTGGGAAATGGGGTCATAAAAGGGTTTACTTGCAATTCAAATATCCAAAGGCTTTCAAAGGGCTAGTCATCTAAAACAGAGGATCTCTTAAGATGATAGTGTGGGATAAAAAAATAAGGAAATGAATGGGAATGAAAAGGAAAACCTTCCAAGGTGACCACTTCAGAGTAAGTCTAGGGATAGGACATGCCTTAACCTCTATGATCAAAACTCCTAATGAGGCTAACACCGAAGACAACAATCCAGCAGTCCTCCTGACTACTTTCAAACAATAGAAAACATTCAAGTTTGACACTGAGTGAAGTCTAAGATCAGAGAAATACTTTTAACCTTCTCTACTTTTGAAATTCAGCCCAAAGGGATATTAGAAAGGCTAACTATTAGAAAAGGAACCTAGGGGACAGGGCTAACTCTAAATCTCCCTGTTTCCTAATTCTTTCGGCTAAAACCAAACAAGAATATCCAATAAACAAACTCTAAATTCATACATCAGTAAGCATGGACAAACCATCTTCTATACTGGCTAAATTATGTTGAATCTGTTCTTAGATACACAAATAGCGGAAAACATAAAGATAAGAAAGTGCAGGAAGCATTAGGGTACTTGCAGCAGTATATCCTAAGCTAAAATTACTAATTCTTATCATAGAAAATGAAACATGATGTATAACAGAGGGAAAAAAATAACAAAGATAGAACACATCACCACTGATTTAGATCAGGATCCAATGAACATGCTTGTCATATTAGAAGAGCAAAACCAATCACATACATCCTTGTCCAATAGCTTGATATCATCTAAAAATCATCTCCCAGCCTATTTACAACTACTACTCACAGAACTCTAACTCAGTAAAAAAGCTTACAATCAGTGTTTTTTCAATAACCAACCAACCAACCAACATTTACAATGTATTCCTCATGAGTTCTTATAGGTGAAAAAGTGGCAGTAATGGTAGATAGGATTTAAATGATTCATTAAAATAGAGGGAGAAGTGTTTTCGAAGCCCATTCTATTCCATATCTCTACATTAACTTTCAGTACTCTTTAGATGGATTAGGGATATTCAACAGATTGATAATAACTCTAGGGGTATGTTCTTGAAGTACTTTCTGGCTGTAGTACTCTGTTTTATTTTTTGTGACAAGAAAGGGTGAAGATTTTCCTTTCAAGTCTCCCATTATTTGTAACTAATGTACTGGTAGTTTTTTAGGACTTCTTGTCAGAATAGTAACTACTCTGGAGCTCAATGAAGAACAGAGAATGGGTAGTAGTGATTTTGGTCCTCTCTTCCGTAAAAGGAATGTCCCGCTAATATATCCTGTGTGGTGTTGTGATCAATGATTGTATTTAATATGTGCTGACTATGGATCGTGCTTCTTAATATTCAATATTATGCTTTTAACCCTTTAATATCTTTGATTTCTTCTTTAGAGCTCTTCGACTCTGTAATGGTCTTTCACCATGGCTGTGAATTGTGAAAACAGTGTGAATTCACCACCTTTGAAACCTACAAAAATTTAAAACTCACTATAAAAACCAGCGACAGTGGGGAAGGATTGCTTCAGAGGCTCATGGGGATGGAGGAGAAATGATGGGAAAAGGTGGATGTGGTGGAAAAATGGGGAAAAAACCCTGACAGAGTAGCTAACTAGGTGCTTTGAAGGTTTGGGCGCGAGGATAAACTGGGACCATTAGATCAGGATGATATACAATGGAGATTGTCCGACGAAGTCATTGGGAGATCAGATGAATGGTGGGCGAAACGAAAATGTGATATAATGTGCGTTTTTAGACTAGAAAAAATAACGGTGGCGATCTTTCGATGGGGTCATTTGAAAGATTGGATGAATGGAAAGTGGATGGGGCGAGATTAAATCAGAACCGTCTGATATCAGAGATCGACGGCTGGGAAAAAACGCGAAAGGAAACGTTATGGAGGGTAGGCGATAAAGCGGAAAACGAGAATGGTTTTCGCGCAAAAAAAAAGGGGGGAAGGCATAAATGACCAAAAAAATGTGATTCCATACACTGAATGACTTGTGGAAAATGAAAACCACCCATTTCGCATAATTTTGAGATGTTAACTCTTGGGCGCAGAAAAAACGTGATATCGCAGAGCGACCATTGGATCTAGAGGGCCAGATCGGACGTAGCGGGTTACATGCGATAGGCAACAACATGTTCAGGTGGAAGACATGGTGGGGCCTGGTAGTGACATAAGGTGGCTTGTCGCGGGGTGAACAGTGGTTTAGATCCTGACCGTTGGATCTTGGGAATGGACAGTCAAGATCTGTCGATGGGGGAGAAATGAGAAGGGCAGGGTTTGACGAGCAGAAGTAATGTGGACCATCTGATCAAACTTGACCAATGGTGGAGATTTAATCAGAGGTCAGGATGGTGAAGGGTTATGGGCAGAGTGCAATGAGATCTTGGCCATTGGTTCTTGTGGATTCAATGGTCTAGATCAAATCGGTGGATTGGAGGAGAAGGGCTCATCACATCAGATTTTTTGATTTTGTGATGTGCGATTAAGCGTTGGCCATCGGATCGGTATGAGAGATCAATAGTCAGGATTGAATTGGCAGGCGCGGGTGATGGGCTCATAAGCGGAGTGCGACGCAATCTTGGTCGTTGGTTCTTGTGGATTTAATGGCTAGGATCAAATTAGGGAATCAGGCCAGCGAGGGAAAGAAAAAGGAAAGACTTTGTTTTTTGCGATTGCGATTAAGCCTTAGTGCTTGGTCATAGCTTGGGTTAATCTAAAAAATGGGTTTTTAGGCCAAAAAACAGGGATTTTTAAGCCAAATGAGGGGTTTCGATAGGAAAAAGGGAGGATTTTCAAGCCAAATCAAGGGACATATAAGGTTTAAAAATGGGTTTGGGATGGTTTAGAGGTTAAATGAGGATGTTTTCTGAGGGATCCTTTGAAGGAAACAAAGATGAAAATGGGAATTTTGTGGGAGTGAAAAGGAGAAAGTGGAGGCCTTTTGAAAACAGTTTCTTTCAAAAAACAATAGGGTTTACCAATGGAAACAGCAGTGAAGATTCTTTTGGAGGATCAGGACATCATGGGGCTTCAAGGATGATAAATTTTCACGAGAAATTTTCACTTGAAGGCTTGAACAGATTTAGCCACCTATTTTCTTTGACAAAATATTATAGGTGGCTAAGAGTGGCTCTACATGGGGATGGCATCTTCTGAAAGATGTCAAGAATCTTAGAAATAATAATTGAAAGTAGGCCAGAGCCTGATCCTTGACCATATTTCTCTTCCTTGATCAACTGCTACAAACATGAAAGCATTATATCAGCAGCAATACTCCCCCAAAGAACTACCTACCCATCCTACTGTCCTAACATTTTTTCTTCAGGGTGCATTTAGACTTGCAGACCTTCTTCATCATTCTTTTTTATTGAAATAAAAAACTAATCTAATTCTACCCTTATTTCTCCATGAGACAAAATTAAATAGTTGGACTCATAGCTTCTCTACCTAAACTAATATCTGCCAGGATTAAACTTTTCGGTAGATTTCATTCTCTACATTCTAAAAAAAAAATTGAAACACGGCCAAAACAGGATTAGACTATCTGATTTGCTGTGGGTCCCAGGAATAAAGACAAGCTGCACTTGAACTAAACTTTTCATAAATTAAAAACAAAATTTGAAGGCTTGAAATTCTGAAATTTAAGAGCCTCCTTCCTTCTTCTTGTGACTTAGATTTTGAGCTTTTTAGAGTCACCTTTATTTCTTGATTTCAGCTCTGGTTTTGATCTTGTTAGAGATGTTTCTTCTTCATTTCTTTGCTGGTTCAAGTTTTGAGCATGTTAGAACCAACCTTTCACTTTCTCTGGCTCAGGTTTTGGTCTGATTTGAGCCATTCCTTTGGAATTTTCACAGGTTCAAGGTTTGAGCTTGTCTGGACCTTTCTTCTTATATTTTTTTATTTTTCTTTTTTCCAAAAAAAACAGAGCAATGGTATTTACAATGGAAGTGAAAACTTTAAACTAAACTTCAACAGTAATAATGCTTGAGCATCCTGTCATTGACAAGACCCCCAAATAGATTTGTACCATCCAATTACTGCAGAAAAAATGCATTGGGACCAATCGCAGATTGAATGATGTAAGGGCCTTGCCATAAACTATCAAACTTGCCATGCTTACTATTATCTTCTCTCCTAGAGTCCCATTTGAGCACTTTTTCCCCAATTTTGAAATTACAGGCCTTTGTTCTTTTATCAAACAACTTCTTGATGTTCTCTTGCACTTTCTGAGCTCTATTGTAGACTTCTTCCCTTTTCTACTGGAGATGTATGGTCTGATTGATCCTCCTTACCATGATGTCTTCCTCTGACTGTATTTCTTGGACCAATTTTATCACTGGTACTCCCAAAATGGTAGGGAATACTACATCTACTCCATAAACTAGCTGATAAGGAGACATTCCATTGGATTTCTCTATTGTCAATCTGTCTGCCCATAAAGCATGCACCAACTTGTTGTGCCATGATTTTTTATTTTCTTCCAGCAGATTCTTGATGATGGTCACCAAACTCTTACTTGATGATTCTACTAGCCCATTAACCTGAGGATAATAAGCAGTAGAATGACCAAGTGCAATCTGATACCTGTGACAAAAATAAATCACCTTTTTGGACCCAAATGCAACAACATTGTCAGTGATAATTTTCCTAGGGCAGCCAAATATAGATAGGATATGGTCTTTAAGGAATTTTACGATAACTGAGTCTATGGAATTCCTAGAAGGGATGGCCTCTATCCATTTGGTGAAATAGTCAGTGGCTGAGAGTATCCATCTATGTTGGGCAGATGAAGTAGGATGGATTTCCCCTATGCAGTCTAGGCCTCACTGTTGAAAAGGAGCTTCAACAATGATTGGTTGTAAAGGTAAAGGAAGGAGTTTTCTTTTTCCCTCAAATATTTGGCACTTCTGGTAGGCAACTATCATTTTTTGGACATATTGGAAGAGGGTGGGCCAGTAATAGCCAGCTCTAAGGATCTTATTGGCAGTGGTTTTCAAGTAGAGATGGCCTCCACACTCTCCTTCATGAAACTCATGCTTGATCCTCTTTGCATTAACCTCAGGAAAAAATTTAAGCAATAAACCATTGGAATTTTTCCAATATAGACATTCATTTAAAATTCAATAATTTCTAGCTTTCAACTTTAAAAACCTTGCCTTTGTTTTAGATAAATCAAGAGGGGCATTTAGATTGATGAGCACATACAAGATATCTGCATACCAAGGTGAGTTTTGGAACTGTTCTTCTACAATGGGAACTGGCAGCCCTTCCTGTTCATCCAATGCATTTACCATATTAATTTCAAGGGCTTGTAAGTTAGATTTAGCCATTAATTGTGCTAAGCCTTGACCCTTGATGACTTTAGTGGGTTTGATTTCAAAATCATATTCTAGTATCACAACAATCCACTTGCCTCTTTTTCCATCTGGATCTTGTGACAAAATGTCCTTCACCACTATATTAGGCACAAAGGCAATAATATGGGAATGTAAAATATATACTCTGAAGTATTTTAAGGCTTTTACCAAAGCATAGGATTGTTTTTCAATGATATTATATTTCAGAGGTGCATCTCTTAATGCCTTGCTAAAAAATGTAATTGGCTGCTCTTGTCCCTCTGGAGTTTTCTGCAATAGGATAGTAGCCACAGTGTGTTCTGATGCAAATGAGAATATAAGGAAATCTTTAGTAAAATCTGGGTTGATGAGAACTGGTGCTCGGGTGAGTGCATGTTTTACCAGTTCAAAAGACTTCTTGGCTTCTACAATCCATTTAACTCCTAATTCTTTCTTTATCATGTTTGTTATATTTCTAAGGAGTTCTGCTAGGTTGGGTATCAATCTCCTCAAAAACATAATCTTCCCACTAAAGGACTGAAATTCCTTGATGTTTCTTGGGTGGCTAATCCGCAATATTCCCTCAACCCTTTTTGGGTCTATTTTAATCCCCTTTTTAGATATGATATGACCAAGAAGTTTACCTTCTTGGAGACCAAACACTGTCTTTTTGTGATTTAAAGACAGCCCATACCTTCTGCATTTCTCAAAGAATTTTCTCAGATGTTTAAGGTGTTCTTCATCAGTTTTGGAATAAACTGTAATGGCATCAAGGTAAATTACAATGAAGTGGCCTATTTGTTCTGAGAACGCAATGTCCATGGCTCTTTGAAAGGTGTCCCCAACATTCATTAATCCAAAATGAATTTTCACATACATGAAAGTGCCCCAGGGAGTGGTGAAGGTTGTTTTAAGTTGATCTTCTGGGAGTACTAAGACCTGGTTATACCCTGAAAAGCCAACTAATAGAGAAATCCTCTTAGAACTGACTACCCTTTGTAGGATGTGTTCCATTTTAGGCAAGGGGTAATTTTCCTTTAAGGAGGCTTCGTTTAAGTTTCTAAAATCAATGCACAACCTTATTTATCTTGTCTTTTTCCTTACAGCCATAAGGTTAGATACCCACTCTGAAAACCTCATAGGTACTATGATTCCGACCTCATACATTTTCTTAATTTATTTTTCTACCAGAGGTAACTATATAGGGTTTATTCTACGCATCTTTTACCTAAAAGGTTTATGGTTTTCTTTCAATGGAATCTTGTGCTGGATGATCTCAGTGTCATAGGCCTTCAAATCTTCATAGCTCCAAGCAAAAACATAAAAAACTCTTTAAATAAATCAATGTATTTCTGTTTGATATGAGCTGGAAAAGTTTTATATAATTTAATCATCTTAGGCTTGTCTTTTCTGCCTATATTGCATTCTTCAATGTCAGATTCAGTGGGTTCCATAGTGGGCTTCTTTGCCACATCATTAAAATCAAAGAGGTCCTCAAGGGGTTCCAGTCCTCTAGGTATGATTTTATCTTTGGATTGTCGTACCTCTATGTCTTCCTTATCTGGGTTCATGTATTCTTCTGTTTGATTTTCAAATTCTTTGGTCAGCATGTTTATTTCTGCAATAGGGGATGGTTTATCTTCATCAGGGGGTTCTTTATCGAGACATTTTTCTTTGGACTTGGAGTTCGAATTTGGAAATTTAAACTCGTTCCTGGAAAGCAAGAAATCCTCTATCTATTTATCACCCTCAAAGACTTGCCAATATTTTTCATTATCTGGTACTGCTCATCTATGTTTTGTTTGAACAATGAGTTATTTGTCACTAAGTGCTCTTTGACTTGAACTAGTAGCACAAGCTAAACCATTTGCAAGAATGTTTTGACTTCTAGGGGCAAACACAAGCTCGTATTCTATAAATGTTTTCAAAATATCCATGGCATCATTTCTGTATGCCCTTATTCTAGGATGTTTCGCAGTGTACTCTCCATTTATTTGTTTCATGACTAGTTCTGAGTCTCCATGAACAACTATCCTCTTAGCTCCTAGTTTTTTCAATAGGTGCAGTCCTAAGAGGAGGGCTTCATACTCCACTATGTTTTTTGTGCATTTGAAGTCTATCTTGAAGGCATGAATGTCAGCATAATTGTTTTCAGTATTGTGCAACGATACCCCAGCTCTTGCATTCCTTTTAGAACAAGACCCATCAAAGCTCATACTCCATAAGGGACTATTTGCAGATTTGTTATCAATTTCCTTTTTACTGTCATCTTGTTTCCTAAGCTTAGCAGGCTAATGGGTAATCTTCTCTCTACAATCTTGGTCCAGATTTTCTAACTCTGTGGATTGCTCAGGTGTTTCTGCATTGTTTTCCTCTGTATCCAGAGCTGCCATTATGTTTAGAATTGTGGCCTCTACTCTGCTGTTTAAATTTTTATTCTCTAGCTCTTGCTCATCTGTAAACTCATCATTGTAAAGGATAAAAGAGTCTAGGTCTGTATGGACAGAGTAAAGTGGGGAATTTTCTGGCTTCTCTGGGCTACTTACCATAAATTTCATGTGTATTTCTCTGTATAGTCTTCTAAGCTGGCTGAAAACAGGGATAGTGGCATATTTCATGTCCATTTGCATTGTACCTTGTAGCTTGGCACCCCATGATCTTGACAGCAACATGCCATACTTAGGATGTACATCAACCACTACAATACCCATTACCATGCACTTGGCTGGGATTTCGGTCAAATTTACACAAATATCCTTGATCAAGCCCAAACACTTCACTCTGCTAGAGTCAAAAGAATATAAATCCTTATATGGTCCGGTTATCTCTAGGCCTAGTTTTTCCATGATCACCTTGGGCATGAGATTGTGTGAAGCTCCCGAGTCATGCATAACATTGTGTAAGATTTTGTCATGGATATTTAGACTAACATAGAAAGGAGGCACTACTCATTCCTGAAATTTCCCTTCAATTTTTGGGCCAAACAAGAGAGCTGGTTGATCATCATTTAAGTTAACAGAGTCACTGTTCTCTCCTAAGTTTAAAGCTTTCAAGATTTGACATTTATATACATCCTGGGTGGCCAACTCAGTCAGAGGGACAAAAATTTTGATTTTGGAAATTTCACTCTCCAGATTGAAAGGAGACTCACTCTTTGAAAGGTTCAATTCTGTTTTGTTGGTCATTATTTTATTGGAAAAATCAGCTTGCTAATTTTCACTATGTACATTTGCTGAAATTTTTTTTTTAGGAGCATTAGCTATAAAGTGTTGTTGGTTTCTTGAATTGATTTATCCATGGTTTGGATGTCTTTGTCCTTGTTTTTTCCAAAACTCTCAGATGTTGTTTTGTTGGTTTCAGTTGTCCCTTTAGGAGCTTTTGCAAGTCTTTTCTTAATAGTGATTTCAGAGTTTTTTGGTTTGGGAGCTTCTGGATTTTTTTTACTTCTGAGATCATATTGTTCTCAGACTTTCATGATGGCATTCTCGAATCCCAACCTATAGTCTTCAGATTCTAACCCTTCCTCATCCCAATGTGTGTATGATGTCTGGTTATCTTTCTGTGAAAAATGTGTGATCTTGGTTATCCACTTCCACCATGTTTATAATCGCTCCCTCTGATTCTTCTATTATTCCCTCATCCTCATCAAGGAAATTTTCTTGGAATGGAGGTATGACTTGTTGGTTAGAATCCCTCTGTCTATTAGGGGTAGTGCTTCTCCTAAAGTTTTGGTTCTGGTTTTGAGTTTGGTTTCTATTCCAATTATTGACTTGGACAACCATTTTCTCCATCATTATTTTTAGCCTCTCCATTTTTTTGGCTAGATTATCAAATTTGTGATCAAATGTAGAAACTGTCGAGTCTTCCCTATAGTTTACCTTCTTTTCAACCCTCATCCTTGCTCTCTTTTCAATTAAGTTTCCCTCTACACTCACAGCTCCCTTCTACATGTCTTCTAGAGTTGAATAGTCTCTCTTCCTTAGTTGATAGGCCATGCCAGCATTGAAACCTTCAGGGTATTTCACTAAGGCCATTCCTTGGGGAGGTTTCATGTGGGGTGGAAGAGCATTGAAGACACTATTAAACCTGGTGGAGTAATCATGAACACTTTCTCCCTGATTTCTTTTAATATTTTTATACTCTACTAATATTTGGAGAGGGTTTCTTTTGACTTCCCATTTGTTTATGAAATCCTGATGTAAAGAGGGAAGGTCATTGATGCTATTAGGAGTGAAGCCTTTAAACCAATTCTTTACTTCTCCTCCTAAAATTTGAGAAAATATTCTCATATTTATGGTCTCATCTTCTATTTCCATATAGTGAAAGGCATCTTCCATCTTATTGACATGTTGTTGAGCTATGGTAGATTATTTTCTAGTGAAATGGGGGATTTTAGACTGATAGTCATTGGGTAAAGGAGCCAGAGGCTGTGGCAACACCACAGGGGCTTCACTATGAGAGCAATACAATAACACGTGGTTTCATATTGGGGGATATATAATGAGGAAAAAATGACATAATATATTGGGGGATATATAGGGGATAAAGGGTTTTTATATTGGCAGGTATAAAAATGGAGCTCAAAGTTAATGAAAAAATATAAAGGGGTATAAAAAAATTTAATAAAAAAATGGATACCTACAATATATAGTGGAAGTAGGGGCTTTTTAAATTGGGAAGGTGTATTGGGTTTATATTGGTAGGGGGTTAAATAATGTGATTTTTAGGGGTATTTTCCAATATGTAATCAAATTAAGGGTATTTTTTAATATGCTATGATCGCACGTGATATGTTAGAGGTTTATTGAGTGAAGCCCCTGTGGGAAACACTAGGGGAGCATACCATGCTGCCATGATAGTGTTTTGTGGAGGTAAAGGATTAGCTTGAGCCGCAGGTATATGGATGGCAGAACTGACCAACAACAAATTGATGAGCAGATTTTGGGTGAGAGAGACCCAAGTTATGAATGAAGTGGATATCAGGAGGTGTTTATGGAGAGGTTTCTCTATCACTAATATGTTGACCACTATGTGGTGGTGAACTTGGGGGATCAAAGTCTGTCTGATCTATACCATTAAAGGACTTAGTTCTTGGTAAATCACTTGGTAAACCTAAGTCAAATTGAGTATCTGATAGAGCTGCAAGGTTTTCGGGTGTTGAGTTACCTCTATGAATGGGCCTGATAATAGTTGGATCCCTAGATGTGAGAGATTTCCAAAGAATTATTTCGGGATTTTCAACTGTTTCAGGAGGGTTTCGATTAGTAAAAGCTCTGGTATGGATTCTTCTTGAAGCCAGTATGTTAAGTTTTAGATCCAAGAAGGACAAAGCTAGCCAGATATGACAATCTTTAAGAAGCAAACCATCCTTAATCAACGAAACTTAATCCTCAGAGTTACCTTTAGTATGGATGATGTTGTAATGAAATTGGTCTCCTAGTGGAACCTTGCGCAAAAAAAGATAATCAGCAGGACTACTGATCACTAATGGAGTCGCCAGGTGGAGGGTTTAAAATTTTTTGAAGCAGGCTGTTGTCCACCATAAGCAATCTATAACAAATCAAGGCTAATTGGTATTTTCCCCAGTCGAGTCACCATTATGTTGTGGTTCCTGTGATTTGGCAGATTTGGAAATACCAAATGACAAGAAAACATCAAACCACTTTGGGATCTCAGGATCTAGCCTTCCTGGATCCAAAGAGGGATCTCTCTATAAAGGTAAATAAATGTATATCCTTGAAGTTCAATTTAAGGTATTAGGCTAGTTATAGGGCACAAGGGTTTTTGTTTTGTTTGTTTTTTTGGTTGGGAAACATGAAAGAAGGGTTCAATGTAAGGTAAAGGAATGAGTAGAGAAGGATTTTTGGCATTGGGGAGATAATTCAAGAGAACACAAGTCAATTGGGCAATGGGGTCATAAAAGGGTTTACTTGCAATTCAGATATCCAAGGCTTTCAAAGGGCTAGTCATCTAAAATAGAGGATCTCTTAATATGATAGTGTGGGATAAAACAATAAGGAAATGAATGGGAATGACAAGGAAAACCTTCCAAGGTGACCACTTCGGAGTAAGTCTAGGGACAAGACATGCCTTAACCTCTAAGATCAAAACTCCTAATGAGGCTAACTCTAAAGACAACGATCCAACAGTCCTGCTGACTACTTTCAGACAATGGAAAACATTCAACTTTGACACTGAGTGAAGTATAAGATCAAAGAAAGACTTTTAACCTTCTCTACTTTTTACATTCAACCCAAAGGGATCTTAGAAATGCTAACTGTTAGAAAAGGAACCTAAGGGATAGGGCTAACTCTAAATCTCCATGTTTCCTAATTCTTTCAGCTGAAACCAAACAAGAACATCCAATAAACAAAATCAAAATTCATATATCAGTAAGCATGGAAAAACCAACTTCTATACTAGTTAAATTATGTTGAATCTATTCTTAGATACACAAATAGCGGAAAACATAAAGATAGGAAAGTGCAGGAAGCATTAGGGTACTTGCAGCAGTATATCCTAAGCTAAAATTACTGATTCTTATCAGAGAAATCGAAACATGATGTATAACAGAGGGAAAAAAATAACAAATATAGAACACATCACCACTGATTTAGATCAGGATCCAATGAACATGCTTGTCATATTAGAAGAGAAAAACCAGTCACATACATCCTTTCCCAATAGCTTGATATCATCCAAAAATCATCTCCCAACCTATTTAAAACTACTACTCACAGAACTCTAACTTAGTAAAACATCTTACAGTAAGTGTTTTTTAAATAACCAACCAAGCAACCAACATTTACAATGTATTCCTCATGAGTTCTTATAGGTGAAAAAGTGACAGTAATGGTAGATAGGATTTAAATGATTCATGAAAATGGAGGGATAAGTGTTTTCGAAGCCCATTCCGTTCCATATCTCTACATTAACTTTCAGTACTCTTTAGATGGATATGGGGTCTTCGATAGATTGATAATAACTCCAGGGGCATGTTCTTGAAGTACTTTCTAGCTGTATTACTCAGTTTTATCTTTTGTGACAAGAAAGGGTGAATATTTCCCTTTCAGGTCTCCCATGCATTGTAACTAATGTACTGATAGTTTTTTAGGACTTCTTGTCAGAATAGTTACTACTCTGGAGCTCAATGAAGAACAGAGAATGGGTAGTAGTGATTTTGGTCCTCTCTTCCATAAAAGGAATTTTGTGCTGATATATCCTCTGCGCTGCTGTGATCAATGATTGTATTTAATCTATGTTAACTGTGGATTATGCTTCTTAATCTTCAATATTATGCTTTTAACACTTTAATATCTTTTATTTTTTCTTCAGAGCTCTTCGGATCTGCAATGATCTTTCACCATGGCTGTGGCTTGTGAAAACAGTGTGAATTCACCACCTTTGAAACTTGCGAAAAACGA
This sequence comes from Pinus albicaulis, assembly GCA_034641835.2. Lineage (NCBI taxonomy): Eukaryota > Viridiplantae > Streptophyta > Pinopsida > Pinales > Pinaceae > Pinus > Pinus albicaulis. Next base: position 1,886,684,871 of record CM076575.1, on the reverse strand, counting down.
AAATTCATTATAAAAACCAACGGGAGTGGGGAAGGATTGCTTTAGAGGCTCGTGGGGATGGAGGAGAAATTATGGGAAAAGGTGGATGTGGTGGAAAAATGGGGAAAAAAACCCTGGCATAAGAGCTAACCAGGTGCTTTGGAGGCTTGAGCATGAGGATAAACTGGGACCGTTAGATCAGGATGATCTACGATGGTGATTGTCCGACGAAGTTGTTAGGAGATCAGATGAATGTTGGGCTAAAAAAAATGTGATATAATGTGGGTCGTTATATTATAAAAAATAATGGTGGAGATATTTTGATGGGGTAACTTGAAAGATCGGATGAATTGAGAGTGGATGGGAAAAGATTAAATCAGAACCGTTTGATCTCAGAGATCGATGGTTGGGAAAAAATGTGAAAGGCAACGTTATGGAGGGTAGGCAGTAAAGTGGAAACCGGGAATGGTTTTCATGCAAAAAAAAGGGGGGAAGGCAGAAACGCCCAAAAAAACGTGATTCCATACACTTACTGACACATGGAAAATGAAAACTACCCATTTCACATAATTTTGAGACATTAACTCTTGGGCACAGAAAAAATGCGATATCGCACAACGACTGTTGGATTTGGAGGGTTAGATCAGACGGAGCTGGTTGCATGCGATAGGTAGAACTGTGTGAGGGTGGAACACATGGTGGGGCTAGGTAGTGATGTAAGGTAGCTTTTCGCAGGGTGAACAGTGGTTTAGATCCTAACCGTTGGATCTTGGGAATGGACGGTCAAGATCTGTCGATGGTGGAGAAATAAGAAGCGCAGGGTTTTATGAGCAGAATTAATGGGGACCATCCGATCAAACTTGATCAACGGTGGAGATTTAATTGGAGGTTGGGATGGTTAAGGGTTATGGGTGGAGCGTGATGAGATCATGGTTGTTGGTTCTTGTGGATTCAATGGTCCAGATCAAATCGACGGAGCAGAGGAGAAGGGCTCATTGCATCGGAGTTTTTGAGTTTGCAATGTGAGATTAAGCACTGGTCGTGAGATCGGTATGAGAGATAAGCAGTTAAGATTGAATCAGTGGGCATGGGTGATGGGCTCATGAGAAGAGCGCAACGCAATCTAATCCATTGGTTCTTGTGCATTCAACGACCAGGATCAAATCAGGGAATCGGGCCATCGGGGGAAAGAAAAAGGCAAGTCTGTGTTTTTTGTGATTGCGATTAGGCCTTAGCACTTGGTCATAGTGCAGGTTATATGGAGAACCAGGGAAAGGGCTAAATTTGAAAGGGTCTTAAGGCCTTAATGTAAAAAATGGGTTTTTAGGCCAAAAAACAGGGATTTTTAAGCCAAATGAGGGGTTCTGTTAGGAAAAAGGGAGGATTTTCAAACCAAATAAAGGGACATATAAGGTTTAAAAAGGGGTTTGGGATGGTTTAGAGGTTAAACAAGGATGTTTTCTAAGAGATCCTCTGAAGGAAACAAATATGAAAATGGGAATTTTGTGGGAGTGAAAAGGAGAAAGTGGAGGCCTTTTGAAAACAGTTTCTTTCACAAAACAATAGGGCTTATCAATGGAAACAACAGTGAAGATTATTTTGGAGGATCAGGACATCACGGGGCTTCAAGGATGATAAATTTTCATGGGAAATTTTCACTTGAAGGCTTGAACAGATTAAGCCACTTGTTTGCTTTGAAAAAATATTATAGGTGGCTAACACTCGGATCAGGGAATATTTAAGATCATCAAAGGAAGCTTGTGCAACCTCATGCCAATGGAAGGGTACCCCATTTTTCAAGAGTTGATTCAATCCTTTATCTATTTCATCATAGTTAGGAATGAGCCTCCTTAAAAAGTTAGCCATTCCTTAGAGTCTGTCTAACTGAAGTAGATTGGAAGGAGTAGGAAAATCAAGAATAGCCTGGACCTTCAATGGATCAAGCCGAATTTTTTCTTTCGACACGATGAATCCAAGAAAATGAGAAAAACCAACACCAAACACACATATGTGCAGATAGAGGTGTATTTTATAGTGACGACATCATAGAAAGATCACTTTCAGATGTAGTGGGTGGTCAGCCCATTTCCATCAATGCGCAGGTAAATCATCCAAATACGGTTGAAATATGTGCTTGATGTCATGAAAAACATAATTCATCACCCTATGGAATGTGGCCCCAATGTTATTTAAACCAAAAGGTATTTTATGATAGGTGAATGTGCCCCAGGGATAGATAAAATCCATTTTGTATTGGTCGTCTCGGAGAATATTAATCTGATTGTAATTGGAGAATCCATACATGAAAGAAAATATTTCACATCCGACACATTCATCAATAATATGGTCAATAAAGGGAGTTGGATATTTGTCTTTTGAACAAGCATGATTAACATCCCAATAGTCGACACACACTCTATTCATGACAGAAACAATGTTAGATACCCAATCAGTGAGAGGAATAGGGTAAATGAATCCAGCATGCAAAATTTTCTCAACGTCTACTTTAATGGCAACAAATTTGTTTAGGTGAATAGGACGAAGGCACTATCGCACTTTCTTAACATTAGGATACATTTTAATTTCATGTTCAACAATGTTGGAGTCGATACCTGGCATCTCCTCATATGACCAAGAAAATACATCTCAGAATTCACGAAAAAGAGTGCTATAAGTGTCAAGTTTCGATGGAGAATAAGATGCACCAACATGGATGTTTTCTACAATACCGGGTTTTTTTGAAATATCGATGGAAATAATTTCTTCAATATTCGTTGGGTTTCACTCAGAATAGATGGGGTGGATAGGAATAGAACTCGTCAATAACTCAATGATAGTGGGGTGATATAGTTCAGATGGATTATGTTCACTGTAATCTGGAAGATGGGATAGTTGATGGGATGATTTCCATGGTTCTTCTTCTAACATCATGGATTCCATAATGCTTTCATCAGTTGAGAATAATTAGGGGAATTTTGAGGTCTAAAAAGGGCCTCATAAGGAAATTATAAAATAATAGTGGAAATAATAAAATAAGATTTGATTACATCATCAAATTTTAGAGGGAAAAAAGAAAAAACTATTTTTTCAACTCGTATTTTCAACTTATCTCCCAAAGTTTTTACTCAAATCTCAAGTGGGAGTACCCATTGGATGAAAAATTTAGTTCCTCATCCAAGGAGTACCCATGTTGCATACTTTTGATGGATCATGCTACATGAAAATGAGAAATACATGAAAAATGTGATTGCAATCACATTTTTTCATGTATTTCTAATTTTTCGTGTAGGATGGTCCATCAAAAGTATGCAACATGGTTACTCCTTGGATGAGGAATTAAAATTTTCATCCAACGAGTACTCCCACCCAAAATTTGAGTAAAAAATATGGGAGATAAGTTGAAAATATGAGTTGAAAAAGTAGTTTTATTATTTTATTATCTTTGAATATTTTTACCCTTTTACTTAAAAAATGGTGAATCATCCCCATGGTTGACATCATCATCTTGAACCCTATTGGTTCTTATAAAGTTTATTTTGGTTGTACATTTTTCTTAGGAGGCCCATTTTATACCTCAAAATTCCCCTAATGACACGTAAAAATGGATCAGAAGAAGTACCAGAATCCGAAAAATGATCACCAAATGGTCGACAATAATGGATTTGGATTCCCCGCATAAGCCAAGAAAATTGATTTCTATGATAGTTCAATTGAACTTAGAAGCATGATGTTTCCCAACCTAACTACAAAATCATTGGGTATATTCCTTAAGTAAGATGAAGTAGAAGATATCATGTTTCATGTAATATTCCAAAAATTTATCCTTCATCTAAATGGAATATTATAGTTGGTTTTATCACTAGGTGGGTGAATAACTGGGTGGGGAGACCCATAAAACCCATTTAGAAGGAATAATAACACTCATAATGTGAAAGGAGGAAGAATAAGCAGCTAGATTAAGCACCTTTGGGTATGAACAGGGATTAGATCATGTTGATTCAGTCAACTTTGACCAAATCAACAACGATGTCATAGAGGATTTGTCTTTATGATGAGAAAATGTTGTTTTAGTGGAGGACAACTTGCATGAACTTGGTGGCAAGTATGGATGGGACCCAATGTGAGGAGGCTCTCATTCTATATATGGAGGAGATGGTAAACATTGTTATTCATGTTTTAGATTATCATTTGATATTGTAATGTTTAGAATTTTTCTTCCTCTTGCTGTTTAGCAGGGTTGTTGTGCTGTTTAGCACAAGGGTGTTCCTGATCGGGAATCCCTACCTCATCCTCAAGGAAGGAGAGGTTCTTTGAGCTGAATTTACTCATTTCATCATTTTGGCCAAGCTACCTCCTTCATCTACAACACAGTTTTTGTTTAGAGCTGGGTTGTGTTGCATCATTAGGGGAATTTTGAGGTCTAAAATGGGCCTCCTAAGGAAACTATAAAATAATAGCGGAAAAAATCAAATAAGATTTGATAACATCATCAAATTTTAGAGGGAAAAATGAAAAAACTACTTTTTCAACTAAAATTTTCAACTTATCTCCCAAATTGTTTACTCAAATTTCAAGCGGGAGTACTCGTTGGATGCAAAATTTAATTCCTCATCCAAGGACTACCCATGTTGCATACTTTCAATGGGTCCTACTACACGAAAAATGAGAAATACATGAAAAACGTGATTGTAATCACCTTTTTTTATGTATTTCTCATTTTTCATGTAGCAGATTCCATCGAAAGTATGCAACATGGGTACTCCTTGGATGAGGAATTAAATTATGCATCCAACGAGTTCTCCCACTCGAAATTTGAGTAAAAGCTTTGAGAGATAAGTTGAAAATACAGGTTGAAAAAGTAGTTTTATTATTTTATTATTTTTTAATATTTTTACCCTTTAACTTAAAAAATGGTGAATCATCCCCCATGGTTGACATCATCATCTTGAATCCTATTGGTTCTTATAAATTTTATTTTTTTTTGTACATTTTTCTTAGGAGGCCCATTTTAGACCTCAAAATTCCCCTAATGGGTGCAACAAAGGAGGATCATATAGAGCTATTTCTGGGCTTATTTTCCCGTGCAGAGGTAGCCTATCCATTGGAGGATCAGCAAGGAGGGCTCCTGGCCATATTTTCACATATTTGGCATTATGCCAACCATCTATCATCCCTCATAGCGTAGTCACAATTCCGAATTGCATTATTTTTGGAGGCATTTTCTAGGAGGGTTCATTGAGCTCATCAGGAGGGTCTATTTCTAAGTAGAGGGATCAACCTTCTATTTAGAAATACCATTGGAGGAGGAAATCACCATTTCAGATCTTCCATAGTCTCATTTCATATCATATCGAGTTTGCAATGGCATATTAACCCCAGGGTTATTTGTCATATTGTATATTTCTTGGTATTTCTAGGAATCTTTTCCGAGTTGGCTAGAAATATCTTATTAGAGCCCACATCTTCTTTGCTGGCCATTTATTTTGTTTCTATCAGCCACATTTCATTTATATATGTATTTAGTAGTAGCTACATTGATATAGACATCACTGTCACTGCCCTCCGACATTCTATACAGTTGCAGCAACTCATGTGCTGATTGTTTTGATCATTGGAGGCTTGTTCCCATTGCTTGAGTGGCTTGTCCCTCACGATCTTTTTGTATATTTCTGCTGATATCTTAAGAAAATTATGGCTGCATATTGACCTCTCTTATGTTATATTCATATTTTTTGTGTTTTACATTTTTATGAAGTATTGTAATATTCCAAATCAGGAAAATGCTACAACAATGAGAATATCTCAAGATATTCTAAAGTTGGAGACCCAGCCATATGCAAACACAACAATGGAGCAACAGTAACACTCAACTCATAGAAACTTGAGAGAAATCCATAGCCATATTATTACTAAATAGCATCAACAAATGAATACAAGATCTTGAGGAAAATGCTACTGAAGATAAGCAATACTCAACCTCAAGAGACAAGTACATAAATCATGATAAAACACTGCTACACATGTGTGCCCAAGCTATGAAAACACAGTTTTATAAGAGAAATTGCATACTACATACGTAAAATACATGGATGTACAATTATATGGCCCAATACAACATTGGGAGTGAATATCTCAACTCCCAAAGGCTACCTCATGTCAATCCTGGAAGGATTGGCTATAAAATACAATATCAACAAAATGCCGGAGTTGCTGGGTAGCAGCTGCAACTCAGAAATAGAATTGGATGGAGATGGCTGTAGATGATGCCAAAACTAAATATTCCTCCTCCAATGCATCTTTAGAGTGAAAGGCTGATCCTCTCACCAAACATCTTGCCCTCCAGCAATCTGCAAGAGCCCCACTGCAAATGCTCCACTCAAAATAACATAGTCACTGGATGGAAATGCGTTGTAGGGGAAAGGAAATAGGTTGGACTGTTGCCAAGATGTGAAATAGGTGCTGAAACCTTCCTCACTAGCTTCCCAAATGAATGGAGACTCCCTCCTCTGAAAATCAGCTCCGGAAGTGGTGTTGAGGTCCTCCACTGCAACACCCTACAAAACAGAATTATGCTGCTACAACAGTAACACTGTCCTGGTGGAGGATGCTTTGGCCTTGAGCCAAGAAATGTGGAGAATGAAGAACAATCCCTTAAGAGGCCTCTCAATAAGGATAATGAATCCTAAACAGGAATTCCCCCGGCAACTCTTGCTAAACAACAAAAAATGCACTTTGTCTGAATAGACAATGAGATGAATAATACAAGCCTGAGAAACAATGGTTTCCTTGCCCTCCTTTTAAACAACTGAGAGCCCCTCTCCATGGGTCCCACTCATCTTAGGGTTTCCTCCACAAAATAACCCTCTTCCCATTCATACTGCGTTGTTTCTCTAAGTGTTCTCCACCTCTTATCCCAATGTTGTTGACTTGGTCAAACTTGACCTTGTCCACTTGTAAATAGCCCTGTTCACACATGAAGGTGTGAAAACCAACTCCAATGATGATCCCCTTTCATACTATGAGGTATTTTATTGATATTTTCATTATTCATGGGCTTCCTTACCCATTTATTCTCCTCCTAGGTGAAATCAGCAAAAATTAATATTCCAAATTATTGCAGGAAAATTTTGGAATATTACAATCCTCCCCTCCCAAATGTTGCTTGACCTCAAGCAACTGCAAGGATAGAAATGGAAAGCCTCCTCTCAATGCATGGAGTCTATGATGTGTTGAGGAATATCTTCCTCATGTGGATCCTCCATCCCCCATGCAATCAACCATGAAAAATGAGTTACCTCCCAACATGGCAACTCCTGAAAGTCATCTTCCACCTCTAGCTCTGGCAATGTAGGTGGGCTGAAAATCTGATCTTGGTAGACAAAATAACCTACCTCACGCTATCCTACTCTCCACTTAGGATAATTGTAGAGTGTATGCTGATCCTGGGCTGCAATGACATTGCCCTCAAATGGCAAGATGGAGATTATACCTCTAAGGATATCTCCTCCAACGTTATGAAACATGTTGGCCCAAATCATCTCATATGTGATGAGTTGGAAGTCATCATCATATGGCATCATATTTCTCATATGGCTCACCTCATAAGGAAAAAAATGAGCTGTTGTAGTCGCCATACCAT